>JADBJO010004499.1:128013-130513 GCA_016801955.1 Conus betulinus
AATACAGTGTTTTAGTGCAAAATTGTAAGTGTGGTGTGTGGCATGCTTCATCCTATTTCTCCCATCTCTTGAACCTGCAAGTCTTCTTGTGCGCGGATTATGGTCAGCGGTTTGACGAGATTCTTGTGTCCATGGCGATGACTGACGACAAATATAAGAAGTTGATTTTGTGTGTGTGTGTGTGTGTGTGTGTGTGTGTGTGTGTGTGTGTGTGTGTGTGTGTGTGTGTGTGTGTGTGTGCCCGCGCGCGCGCGCGCACGCGCGTGCGTGTGTGTGTATGTGTGTGTGTTTGTGTGTGAAGGGAACTGCGAGATGATTTTCAAGCCATGTATAAAACTGAACATGTTTGGAAGGCTTCTGAACCGACAGATTGTGTGAACTGTGTTGCTGGAACAAGGCAAGAAGATACCTTTAGTTCAGCATTATTTCCTTTTTTTTCATGAATAAACTTGCTGTGCATGTTCGCGATGGTGGTCTTCGTGGATATGAATTTCCAACAGACAGGCTGGGATCGTTTATTCTCCTACTGTCTCGTGATATTCTCTTGGTGTAAAGTGGGTTTACAGCATCACATGAATAATCAATACAAGGCTAGTAGCTCGCTGGAACCTGAGTGAATTTGCATGAAAGTATTATTATCATGCTTGAAAAGGGAGGCTATCTAATCTGGCCGCTAGAAAGAGATCAGTGTATGCTTGGGTTTAAAAGCTTGCTTTAAACGTTTGTCAGTATATTTGGATGTTGCTTTTATTACTACACGGTTGAGTTTTATTAATGCCTGTAATGATCACAGCGAAGAAAGAGTCTGTCTGTCTGTCTGTTTTGTTTGTCTGTCTATCTAGACAACTGTTTTTTGTTTTTTCTTTTCTTTTTTTTTTAATGAATGCGTATCAGATGGCAAGAGGATCTTTCTCATCAATGTAACCTCTGACAGTCTGCTTAGATTGAAAAAAAAAATCACACACACACACACACACACACACACACACACACACACACACACACACACACACACAGGACACAGAGAGAGAGAGAGAGAGAGAGAGAGAGAGAGAGAGTCAGAGTGTGCATGACTGGTCTATCTTCACTGATGTCTGTAAGTAAACTGTCGGAAGGGAAGGCTGTAGTCTGGGTGCTGTGTTTTCAATGTGGCTTTCCATTAGGCCGGAGGTTTTTCTGGTAATGGAACCCCCTGTGACAAACGTCCGGCACTGACGATGTCTTGCCATACGTCTAAAAATTTTCTTTCTCACATCCTGGTCGTCGGTCACTTTGTTATTTGTCCAACGCACGCAGACGTACCTAGTCACACACGTACGCACGTAGGCGCGACGGGACGCACACGCACGCACACACACGCACACGCACGCACACACACACACACATACACACAACACACACACACACACACACACACACACACACACACACACACACACACACACACACATACATAGAGGCAAATAAAACAGACAGCCTGAGAAAGAAACAAAAACCGAGAGAGAGAGAGAGAGAGAGAGAGAGAGAGAGAGAGAGAGAGAGAGAGAGAGAGACAGAGACAGAGACAGAGAGAGACAGAGAGAGAGAGAGACAGACAGTCTCAAATCTCTCTCTCTCTCTCTCTCTCTCTCTCTCTCTCTCTCTCTCTCTCTCTCTCTCTCTCGACGCAGAAACAAAGACCGAGACGAGAGAGAGAGACAAACAGTGTCAAATCTCTCTCTCTCTCTCTCTCTCTCTCTCTCTCTCTCTCTCTCTCTCTCTCTCTCTCTCTCTCTCTCTCTCTCTCTCTCTCTCTCTCGATCCACTCCCATTCAGATGGCGGCTACAGTGTACTGTTCAATGTCTGGGATTGGGGGGGGGAGGGGGCGGCGGGGGGGGGGGGGGGGGGGGGGGTCTCTTCCTAATGGAAAGGCTGGGAGGGGAGCGAACTAGAGGTGCCATGTCTTCATCCATCACTGCCCGAAACATTCACTTCCAGCCAGCGCCTTTTGTGTGACGGCCCGTCTCTCGCTCTTTCACTGTCATTATTCACACGTTGTGTGTGTGTGGGTGGGTGTGTGCGTGCGTGCGTGCGTGCGTGCGTGCGTGCGAGCGCGCGCGCGTCCGTGTGTGTGTGTGTGTGTGTGTGTGTGTGTGTGTGTGTGTGTGTGTGTGTGTGTGTGTACGTGCGTGCGTGCGTGTGTGTGTGTGTGTGTGTGTGTGTGTGTGTGTGTGTGTGTGTGTGTGTGTGTGTGTGTGTGTGTGTGTGTGTGTGTGTGTGCGTGTATTTTACTATCCCCTACCCCCCTACCACTCCTATATCAACCCCCACCCTCATCCCCTCCGCCCCTTCCTCGCCCCCTCTCCTCCTCCTCCTTCCCACCCACCCCCTCCCCCTTCCGTTCTTGGCTTCTTATCTTTCTCACCACACACGGGCGTCATCAAGGAGAAGTCATTCAGATCTTAATTGTATCAATCCGAGGACTTTACTGTTTTAACCCCTCCACTGCTAGAGAAAGCT
>JADBJO010004499.1:135513-138013 GCA_016801955.1 Conus betulinus
CCCTTTCACGCCCAAATCCTTGTGCCCTACCAATGGCGTGGTAACACAAGACGTCCACAAGCCATGCATAATTCAGCTATCCTTGCTGACATATGACATTGAACTAATTTACTGATAATAAATCCCAGGATAAAACTGTCTTCTTCTCATTGGCGAGTACTTTTTCACAGAGCCAGGGTGATATTTTCATTTATTCAAACTGCATTACTGCTTGACTTTTTACTGTGACCCCGAACTCTGACCGAAGAAAAAGAATTTTACAGTTTGCATTGGGGCGTGTAGGAAAGCCCTCTAGGGAGAACCTTGACAGCAGAAGGTCTTCGGAGAGAGAACCCCCCCCCCCCCCTCTCAGACAAGTGTTGTGGGCCTGAACTTCTTGCACTGTGAGGAGGCCGGGCCGCATCTAGGTCATGACCTCCAGATGCCCAGTTCATGTTGGCGCGAGATTACATGGTCTGCCCTCTGCCTTCAGTGGCCTGAATGGGAGCGGGCAAATCGACCTCTATATTCTGGGCCTCTCCTCCCCACCACAGTCACACCAGATGACCACAGCCCCGAATACTCTATATCTGTCACGTGACAAAATGGCAGGATTGTCCGAGAACCCTGCACGGCAGACAAAAAAGCTCTGCAACCAGGCTTCCTTTTTACCTTATGAAACCTGTTTTCTCCCTTAAATGGCAACCATCAGTCGTTGAATGAATTCATATTCATGTACTTGATCAAAACGTTTCTATTTCTAATTAGAGGTTTTTCGTTCCCATGGCAACGACCAGCCTTGGAATTGATTGATATATTGATTGGTTGATTAGCTGATTTATTGATTGATTCATTCATTGGTTGACTGACTGGGTGGATGACTGACTGGTTGGTTAGTTGGTTGGTTGGTTGGTTGGTTGGTTGGTTGATTACTTGATTGCTTGACTGATTGATGGATAGGTGGGCTGATAGTTTTTGATTGATTGATTGTTTAATTGGTTGATTGATTGATTGATTGATTGATTGATTAATTGATTGATTGATGATTGATTGATTCATTGATTTTTTTTATTTGTTATTGAGTGCACGACATTTACGCTAGCCATAAAGTAAACGACTCGCTTTAATTAGCTCTAGTGACAACATAATCTGAAACGTTTTCTGAAATGTGGATATTTTCCGTGCCCGTTTTTTTTTCCCCCGCAGCACTCTGTATACGAGATGTCATACGGTGAGATGGGGTGTTGCGCAGAACTGAAGTGTATCGGATTATTGTGTACTGTACCGCGATGTGCTGCCTTTCGGTACACGTTGTTACTGTACTTGTATTTGTAATGTAATGTTACTGTGTCGTATTTGAGTTGTGTTGTAGCTTCAGTCCTGTAGAAAGAAATCACGTGTTACATTCATGTGTTCTTTAGGTTTGTACATGTGTACATTCGCCACAGACACATTACAACAAAAAAATTGGCACAACCAATGTTAGGTAGGTACTCAAGGTCTGACCAACGCGTTGGGCAATGCGTAGGTCAGACATCTGCCAAGCCGTAGTCCACGAAACCCACTTCTTAAATTTTCTCATCTTTCTTATTTATTCATTTATCCATCAAGCTTTAAACCATGCCCAGTGTGGTCTCAAAACTTAGTGGATGTGGTGTAGCGTATATGGACTAGTCCGCACGCAGTGACTCCTCCTTGATGAAACTGAAACCGAAACTGTAATTTTAGAGCAGCATCTTTTCTTCTTCTCTGTAGAGTGTCCACGATCATCAAGTTGATTATTCTGACACTTTTGTGTGTATGACCTTTTTCTTTAAACTCGCCATTAAGGCAGCCATACTTCAGCTTCGGAGAAGGTGCATGCTAAGTGTAACGTGTCATCCATACCAACGGCCAAACTGGCCTTCTCTTCCGAAAGTTGGTGATGGGAATTTACGTGTGTGCAAGATGTTATGCGTGCGTGCACACTCGGAACTTCGGTTTATAGTCTCATTCGAAGGACTGTATGGGAAATGAAGCCAGAACCAATGTTAACTCCGAGGGAAAAATCCCCCTGTACTGAAACGGCCCGGCAGAGATTCGAACCCGCAACCTCAGATTACGAGTCCGACGCTCTACCATCTGAGCTATACCGGCCCCATCTGTGAACCCTCTGGAGTAACATCACTAAAGAAAAATGATGTGGAAACAATGGTAAGCTCACCTGTGGAGTTACATCACTAACGAAAAATGATGTGGAAACAATGGTAAGCTCACCTCTGGAGTAACATCACTAAGGAAAAATGATGTAGAAACAATGGTGAGCTCACCTGTGGGAGTAACATCTAAAAGAAAAATGATGTGGAAACAATGGTGAGCTCACCTGTGGAGTAACATCACTAAAGAAAAATGATGTGGAAACAATGGTGAACTCACCTGTGGAGTAACATCACTAAAGAAAAATGATGTGGAAACAATGGTAAGCTCACCTGTGGTGGAGTAACATCACTAAGGAAAAATGATGTAGAAACAATGGTAAGCT
>JADBJO010004499.1:150513-158013 GCA_016801955.1 Conus betulinus
TTGGTCTCTAATACATACTGTTAGTCTGTAATACGTACTGTTCGCCTCTGGTAGATACTGTTGGTCTATAATACATGCTGCTGGTCTCTGATACATACTGTTGGTCTCTAACACATACTGCTGGTCTCTAATACACACTTTTTATCTGTAACACATACTCTGCATTTCTTCTTGGATACCCTAAACCTCTGCTAAATGTTTCACATCTCCACTTGAAAAAAAGCCTCCACCTCAACTGCATCTTCACATCTCTGCTTGGATCCTGTACATATCAACTGCATATTACACATCCCTACTTGCTGATAATACTCCACACATTTACTACATTATTTTAACCTCTACTTCAATAGTCTGCATGCACCTCAGCTGTATCCCTTTACGTCTCTGCTTGAATACTCTACTTTTCTGCCGCGTTATTCACATCTCTACTTGGATCCTGTACATAGCCACTGCGCGTTGCATATATCTACTGGCTGAGATTTCTACAACACTACAGTATAGTATACACTGTACGTCTACTGCATACTTCCTCATTCAATTTTGGATACTTCAGTTTCTGCAGCTTACTTCGCGGTTCTTCTGCATACTCCTAAGCTCTACTTCGTAGGCTTCATCTCTACAGCATACCTCACATATGCGCTGCACACTCTAAGTCCTCTATTGCATACCGCACACCTCTACTACCTCCACATACCACCCCCACATCTCTATTTGCATATCCCACATTTCTACTGCGTACCCCACATTTCTACTGCATACCCCACATTTCTACTGCATATCCCACATTTCTACTGCATACCCCACATCCCTACTGCAAACCCCACATTTCTACGGCAAACTGCACGTCTCTATTGCAAACCCCCCACGTCTGTACTGCATACTTAACGTCTATACTGCATACCCATATTTCTACTGATTACCCCTCATCTCTACTACATACCCCACGCCTCTACTGCACACCCCACATTTCTATCGCACACCCCACATCTCTACTGCTACCCCCACCCCCTCTACTGCACACTCCACAATTCCACTGCAAACCCCACATCTCTACGGCAAACCCCCCCCATCTCTACTGCAACCCCCACATTTCTACTGTATACCCCACATCTCTACTGCAAACCCCCATATTTCGACTGCGTACTCCACCTCTCTACTGCATATTCCAGACTTTTCCTACGACACTCTACACCTCTGCTGCCTACTCCGCATTTTGTACTTTATACTTGGCACTCCCATTGCACAATCCATGTTTGTGTGTGGACAGTTGGCAATTCCCCTGCATACTGCGCACCTCTTCGTAGATTCTCCGCTGCACTACGCATTCTTCACATCGCTGCTGGGATCATTCGCCTTTCTGCAGGCTTTTCTGCATTTTTTTTTTTTCATTTTCTCGGATTATTGCACCGCGACTGAAAAACGAACCAATCTGCCTAGATACTATATTGTCTTGAGCTGAACGCCCTGCATCTTTTCTGAGACACTGTTCATCTCAGCTGGGATACTGTTCATCTCTCTGCATCTCTTCTGGGATACTTCATCGCTTCTGGGATACTGTTCATCTTTTCAGGGATGCTTCTCATCTTTTTCTGACATACTGTTCATTTCTACCGGGATACTGTTCATCTCTGCTGGATACTGTTCATGTCTGACGTGATTCCCAGCAAGTCAGCTGGGATACTGTTCACTCAGTCGGGATACTGTTCATCTCAGTTGAGACACTGTTCATCTTAGCTGGGACACTGTTCATCGTAGCCAGGATATTGTTCATGCCTACTTGAATTCTTTGTGTGTGTCTGGTGGAATGCGGTCTAGGTCTACGTGGGTATCCTGCGGTCTGTGCTTGGTTACTCTTTGCATGAAGACTTGGGAAACCCTGCATTTGCACAGGATGCTGCTGGACGTCTCTGCTTGGATGCGTCTTTGATACTCTGGATTTCTGACAGGATACTGAACATCGCTACTGTGGATTCTGCGCAAGTCTACTTGGATGCCCCTGCATCTCTTCTGGGATACTGTACATTACTACTTTGAAACTGTGGGCATCTACCTTGATATTCTGCGTTTCCACTTTGATATCGTTGATCTCTGTTTACATATTCTGCTTCTGTGCTTTGAAATCACACGCCTGTTCTTGCATACTTTCACATTTACACTTCGAAGTTTATTCATCTCCGCTTGAGCACTCTGGATATGTGCTTGCCTCATGTGCATCTCTGTTTGTGCTTGGATATTCGGCATCTCTGCTTCGTGGACGTGCATCTCTACTGGGAAATTTCTCATCTTTATTTGAAAACACCGCAACCCTTTTTGAATATTGCACATTTTCACAATTTATTTTGTGCATCGCTACACTGATGCTGCAGTCTTTTTTTTTCATAACCCCATCTCCAGTTTGAAACCGTTATCTCTACTTGGGTTCTGCATATTTCTATTTGAATAGTGTACATTTCGACTTGGATACAACTCCTCTTCGATACTATACAAGTCTACGTGGATACTGTGTATGTCTGTTTGGATACTATACATCTATGCTTGGAACCGTGCATCTCTAATTGAGTGTTGTCCATCTCCACTTGGATACTATAGTCTCTACTTGGATACTGTCCATCTCCACTCGGATACTATAATCTCTGTTTGGATACTGTCCATCTCCACCTGGACACTGAATAGTTCGACTTGTATACGTGCATCTCTGCTTGGATTCTATACAGTTCTGCTTGGATACTTTACATCTTTCGTGGGATATTATCCATCTCCACTTGGATACTACATATTTCTGGATACTACACAATTCACCTGCTGTACTATTCTGCTGGCATACTATCCATTTCCATGTAGATACAACACATGTATACTTAAATACAGTACATCTCTACGCGGATACTATCCATTTTTGTTCGGTTGCTTGGAAGCGCCGATATTTGGAGTCAGTTTACAAGTTCATTTGGCGACCTCATCTCTAGTGAACTTATTGTGTCATCCTTTGTCTGGACTGGTCTTTCCCCTAGTGCCTGATTTAGAGCTTGTCAAGAGTTTACGATCCTTCATTGTCCGTTGCTCCATGGACGTGTTTAAGATCCAGGTGCAGGAGTGTCTACTGCTTCAAGGAAATGCTTATTGAAACATTAACAAATATGGACTGTAAAAAAATGATAACAAAAAAAAATCGGTTTTGAGAATAAATAGATAAGAAAGATGGATACATAGTCAATTAAAAAATGATAGAAACTGAAGAAGTTCATGTTTATGAAATCTAATTCTCGTAGGCCAAATTCGAATCAAACCACGCATTATGACAGCTAAGTACTTCTACGTGGATGAAAAGATCTACAGAAACGTCAATCTGGTACGTGTATACATTATCAGGAACAAGGGCGTATAACTTTACAAAGGCCGGGAAAACTAGAAACAAAGATCTATGCCTCATCAAAAACGTGCTCAGTCTTTTTAAATATGTCTGAGCGATGCATATGACATCTAATGATAGAATCGTATAAGACTGTTCAGTCTTGGACAGAACATATGGCACCTGAATCTGACCACTGATTAAGGGACCAGTATTTTCTGTATGAACAGGAATCAAGCAGACGAGTCACATTAGACATCAGAGCAAAATTACATCGCAAAAAAAAATACTGTTGGATTTGACGTGTTAGCTGTCCTTCATAGCGTAACTGACAATCCTCATGGCAAATCAATCAGAATATAATCAAGGTGGACTGTGCTTTGGTGGGCTTTCAGATGGAACTGAGGATCAGAGTGCAGTTGACCTAAACGTTGCTAGTGCTAAGGTCACCAAGGCATGCGCTTAGGACGCCATGGAGTCCGTTCCAGAGGAGCAGGCCTCGGTGGCACTGTGGCAGTACTGTCCCCCCATCCTGTTCGCCTTCGGCACCTTCGGCAACACCATGACCGTGCTCATCATTCGCAGGATGAAGATGGTGCGTTCCGCCATGCCGGTCTACCTGACAGCCCTGGCCATCTCCGACACCTGCCAGATCCTCACGGGGCTGTTACGTGGTTGGCTCATCCACGTCTTCCAGGTGGACGTGAGGACGGTACACTCGCGCGGCGTGCAAGGTGCACGCCTGGCTGGTGTACTCCTCCATCATCACCTCGGCCTGGCTGCTGAGCTTCATGACCATAGAGCGGACCGTGTCAGTCTGGAGGCCTCACCGCGTGTCGCTCCTCTGCACCAGGAGCAAAGCCGTCGTGGTCATCGTCGTCATCGTGCTGACGTCGTTGATGGTGAACTGTCACCTGCTGGTGTGGCTGGACGTGGTGGTGTCTCACAACGGCACGACCAAGGAGTGCACGATGAGCTCCCTGCAGTACCGCCACTTCTTTGAGAACGTCTGGGTCTGGATGGACCTCACCCTCTCCTCCCTCCTGCCCTTCACCGTGGTGCTGCTGGGCAATCTGCTGATCGTGTGGAAGGTGTCGCTGTCCGTGCGCACCGCCAGGGACCTGGGCTCCAGCCGCCCTCTCAGGACATCAGCCACCGCCAGAAGAAGACCTCTTCCATGACGGTGACGCTGATGGTGCTCAGCGTGGTCTTCCTCGTCACCACGTCTCCCATCTGCGTCTTCAACATCATCGAGCCCTACCTGATGGACGACCTTCAGGGAGACGTCCAGGGCGTCGCTCGCCTCAGCCTGGCCTGGGCGGTGGTGAAATCCTCATGTACATCAACAGCACCGTCAACTTCTACCTGTACTGTCTGAGTGGCGCCCGCTTCCGCAGAGAGTTGAAGCGGTGTCTATGTTGCCACCTCGAACCCGCCCTGTCCCCCTCCAAGAACCCCGACGTGGGCACGGGGCACCAACCATTCCCAGCCGCACGTGGACACCCCGGTGGGACCAGTACCCCATTTCCATTTCTCAGATCCCTCTTCCTGGCATTTCTCATCTTCCGCAGGGTCAGTGCCACAAACAGTTCAGCAGGAGTAGTAGTAGTGGTAGTGAGAGGAAGAAAGGGGGTGAGAAGAAAGTGCTGAACCACTGTACGTTGCTCTCGCTTCAAACGTGCGACCAGACGTATGTCTCTTGTTCAGACTTCTGAAGAGAGCCCGCACAATGTTATGGGGTTTACAGTATTGATGTTAGTGCAGACAGGCGACCACATTCACGTCTGTTACAAACATTTTTGTCGGAGAAAAAAAAAGCAAAAACATTGTGTGATGCTTGCGAAGAATTTTGAGATGTGAAGCAAACTGTGGTTCAGAATTCTTCTGTTAGTCAGGAGAACCATTATGTGTTGTGAATTGTGTGAACGTGCAGTTAGAAGATCCCTGCTCCGACTCCTGAAATCCAAAGCGATATTTATAGAACGAAAGTATTCAGCAGGAAGCGGAAGTGCTGGGCGTTGCTTTCAACGCAAGCGTACAGTCAGGGTTGTTACGTTTCTTGTTGCTCTTGTCTTTTCTCGTCTTCGTCTTCTTCTTTTGTTTTCCTTTTTCCTTTCTTGTCATCATCAGTGTGTCTTCTGCTTTCCTCTTTCTTTCCTTTTCTTGTTTATGATCTCCTCCTCCACCTCCTCCTCCCCCCCCCCTCCTCCTCCTCTACTTCTTCTTCTTCTTCTCCTCCTCCTCCTCTTCTTCCTTCACCTACTCCTCAAACCTTCTTCTTCTTCTTCTTCTTTCGTCTGTCATTTCACACATTCATACTGCCAGTACAGCGTGGAAGATGAATGTAATCGTGTCCTCCAAACTTCGTCTGCTGCCGAACAATTTTGTTGGAGTGGAGTTGTTATTGACCACATTTTGTTCCTGGCATTTGTCAAGAAAGTTTGTGTCTTGTCACAAAGACTGCAATCCAAATCGAACAATTGGATGGAATCTCAAAAAGAGACATGCCGGGGGGGGGGGGGGGGGGGGGGAGTCTTCTGAAAGAGAGGGAAGGGGAACACAAAAAATTGTGTGTGTGTGGGGGGGGGGGGGGGGGAGGGATAAACAGCATCGAGATGACGAAAAAAAAACCCTCAGAGATCATGACCATTTCTGACAAGAAAATGATGTATAAGTGTTGTACAGGTGACGTGATACTTGCTATTTGCAGCGAGGTTAAACTTTCACGCTATGTCCCATCTTACATAGGTTATTGTACACATTATAATTACATCATTTTGTCATTTGAACGTCATCCTTGACGAAAGGAAAAGGAG
The DNA here is from genome assembly GCA_016801955.1 of Conus betulinus. Taxonomy (NCBI): domain Eukaryota; kingdom Metazoa; phylum Mollusca; class Gastropoda; order Neogastropoda; family Conidae; genus Conus; species Conus betulinus. The sequence goes on from JADBJO010004499.1 coordinate 156,679, forward strand.
GAAAAAATAAAACCACACAAAAAGAGAGAGAGAGATTCAGGGAGTGATGTGTAACAACACTGTCAGAGTTTTCTGCTTTGTTACAGACAATCAATTGTCAGTTAGATCAAAAATATTACTGTGTATATGAACTTAACGCAGTAACAGCTGATAAAAGAACATTGCGTTTGAAGCATTGAAGGAAGGTATCCGAATATGGAGATTGTGTTTCTGTAAAAAACGCGCGCGCGCGCGCGCGCGCGCGCGCGTGTGTGTGTGTGTGTGTGTATGTGTGTGTGTGTGTGTGTGTGTGTGTGTGTGTGTGTGTGTGTGTGTGTGTGCGTGTGTGTCTGCGCGTCTCTGTGTGTGTCTGTGTCTGTGTGTCTGTGTCTGAGTGTCTGTGTGCGCGCACACATGTGTGTGTGTGTAAGTGCAGATGTGTGTGTCAGTGTGTGTGTGTGAGTGTCTGTGTGCGTGCGTGTGTGTGTGTGTGTGTGTGAGTGCGTGTGTGTGTGTGTGTGTCTGTGTCTGTGTCTGTGTGTGTGTGTGTGTGCTGTGAACATCTCTCTGACCCCGTATGCATGCGCTTGTCCATGTGCGCAGGAGAGAACTGGCGGCCCGACAAGGTGACTGGTCACTATGTAGACTAGCCATCTGTTGAGCAGTCTTGCTCATGAAGCCCTCTTCTCATGCATTACCCTGCTCACTGCCCTTCAGTAATTCAGTCAGTCGGCTGCATCCCCAACGATTTGCCGCCCCATGTCCTGATAGATGTGACGTATCGCATATGGTGTACATCACCATGCACGCAGAGGCGCTCCTTTGATATAAGAGAGAGAGGCGGAGAGAGAGAGAGAGATAACAGAGAGAGAGAGAGAGAGAGACAGAGAGAGAGAGAAGAGAGACAGACAGACAGAGAAGAGACAGAGACAGACAGACAGACAGACAGACAGACAGAGAGAGATCGAGAGAAAAGAGAGAGAGAGGAAGAGAGAAAGGGGAAAAGAGAGAGAGAGAGAGAGACAGAAGAGAGAGACAGACAGACAGACAGAAGAGACAGACAGACAGACAGACAGAAGAGAGAGAGAGAGAGAGAGAGAGAGAGAGAGAGAGAGAGAGAGAGAGAGAAAGAAAGAAAAAGAGAGAGAGGACAGAGAGAATAGACAGAGACACAGAAAGAAAGAGAGAGAGAGAGAGAGAGAGAGAGAGAGAGAGAGAGAGAGAGAGAGAGAGAGAGAGAAGAGAGAGAGAGAGAGAAACACAGAGAGAGAAGAGAGGCACACAGAGAGACAGAGACACGTAGAGTTTAGGGAAAGATTGGAAGGAAATGTTGAAACGAGGTAATTACTACCACTG
>JADBJO010004499.1:168013-170513 GCA_016801955.1 Conus betulinus
ACAGTGATGATCAACATGTCAGAATGGTAGCGCGCAACAGTTTCCATCTCTACATGGAAAAGAGAAAGGTGCCTCACGCAGATCCCATTTTGGAGGATATGCCACAGACACCGAAGGGAAGTTAAGGAAAGGCAGCAATGTCAACTGGTCACGTTCTTCCTTCGTTCAGCTCCATGAGCTGTGTGAGCGACTGGATCTTAAGCTGGAATTCGATGAAAACAGCCACAGTTTCGGAGTAGTACTCCCAGCTTCTAATGATGGGGTATTTCAAATTCGCTACAGTAATTCTAAACAATTATACATGCAATCAAAAGAATGCAAATGGACAAAGATATACACCATCTTCGGCAGCTGCAACAACAAGGGAGAATCATCCGGGATGCAATTCCAGATGCGACAGTGACCCACTCCATGGGACACCTCACCAACACCAACGTCAAGCAATGACCAGATAACCAGGTTCACCAGCAAGGGACGTCTACAGCTGCTGGAGACCAATGCAGTGAACAACATCTACTATCCTGATACCTACCGGAGAGAGTGTGCTTTGTGCGGTTTTCGTTCTGACACAAATTCCCATGCCTTGAATGGATGTCGTCGCCTGAGGGGCCTCTACATACAAAGACACGAGAGATGCGTCGAAATAATCAGAAAGGAACTACAGAAATGCATTGTGACGGATTTTGTGGATTTTTTTTTCAAAATAAGCCTATCTCTATAAACGGTGTTGAAGATCTACCAAGACTGAAACCTGATTTATGCTTCATCGACCATCGAAACTCAGTGGCATTCGTCATCGAGGTTTCAAACCCATTTGACACATTCATACAAATATGTCATGAGAAGAAATTTCAAAAGTACTTGCCTCTTTGCTATGCTCTTAGTGTTGCCGGATTTAGCACGAAAGTGGTTGTTATAGTAATAGGTTCACTAGGCATGGTTCATAAAAGAGTGGTTTCAGGATTTCCAATGTTAGGACTGCCCGTGACCAAATGCAAACAAATCGCAAAATACTTGAGCATGCCTGTCATGATTGGATCAAGGCGTATTTGGTCAAGGCGGAATCACCTCATGAACCAGCATTGAGACTGCCAGATGTTGACTTCCAAACTGTGCGTTAAATAGTACTAGATGTACAGAGCTGTCTAAAGCACTGACAGACAAAGGATTGTCAGAGCCAGATAGCCAGAGAGAGAAAGAAGGACGTGGGGGAGAGAGAGAGAGAGAAAGAGGGGGAAGAGAGAGAGAGAGTATGTGAAAAATAGCTTTTATCGATGCACCTGCAATCTGGACTACTGCGCATAGATGTTGATTTTACAAGTTGACGCATTTAAGTAATTGATATGTATGTATGTAAATATGTATGTATGTATGTGTGTGTATGGATGCATGCATGAATGCATGCGTGCATGCATGTTTTTTTTTCCATTTGTGCATAATACTGCGAGCATGTATTTGTGCCTGTCTGTTTATACGTATGTATGTGCGCGTCTGTGTGTGTGTGTACGTACATATGTTCCAGAACATCCTAGATCTCCGCCAGAACATCCTAGATCTTTGGCAGAACATCCTAGATCTCTGCCAGAATATCCTAGATTTCTGCTGTCCGAGCGACGATTTCTGCAAGAATAGCCAAGATCTCTGTTAGGACAGCTCACCTATTTTTGGCAGGTCAGCCTGTTTATCTGTCAGGACAGCCTGTTTTTCTGTCAGGACAGCCTGTTTATCTGTCAGGACAGCCTGTTTATCTGTCAGGGACAGCCTGTTTATCTGTCAGGACAGCCAGTTAATCTGTCAGGGACAGCCTAGATCTTTTTTCCAGGCCGGCATTCAGTTCTGCTACACAGTTTACATTTGTGCACATACAGTCTGGATATCTGTCAGCATAGTGCAGATTTCTGTCAGTATAGCCTAGACCTCTGTCGGCATGGCGCTGATCTCCCCTTAGACAGCCCGCACGTCTTTCTTACACCAACCCCACTGAGGATTGCACGTCCCCAATTGACATAATTAACATACCCAATTCTATCCCCAACAGCGACACAACCCCCCCCCCCCCCCCACACACACACACACACACACACACACACACACTCCTCTCTCCCCCACCCGTTTAACTGTGAAGGAAGAGCTTTTGGTCGGTCGAACAACACCGTGATGTCGTGAGGTGCACAAACCGAACTTGACGTGTTTATGAATGTTATGTTCGCTGACAAATGTCTACATTTAAGAAAGTTATAGCTTTTTCATCTGTTGTAGACATGGAAAGTGTCGTCAGAGTAAGAAATTCCAGATTTTGTATCCTTCATCCTTTTCTCTCATGTTGATTTCTAACATACTTTGAGCTATTGTAAATGATGATGGAGAAAATGGACGACCTTGTATCATGCTAGAATCAACGGGGAAGCCCTATGACACTTAGTCTTAAACAATTCATACAAATCTCTACATTAATAAGAATCTGGATACATCCGAATTTCACATTCTATGAAACCCCAAA
>JADBJO010004499.1:175513-178013 GCA_016801955.1 Conus betulinus
CGGAGCGCATTCTAAGAATTCCAAATCCATGTTCTGTTTAAGTATTACTTCATGAGACAAGAGATAATGATTACGATTAGGAACGCAAATCGGTGAATGAATATTCATTTGTGTCAATCATATGTGACAGACTACATTGAATTAGAACTGACTTCTTATTTTATTGGGCGTGAAACAAAAATACCATTTTCATCACGAAAAACGTTTGTTCGTGTTTGTTCATACCACAGATAAAAGAAACGAATACACATTTGTCAGAATAGAACAGGAAACAAATTACACAATATTTAGACTGGATTGTGAATGACTTGTCAAAAGGACATTAAATCTATTCAACGAACAATCCAACAGATTTTTTTAAAGCATATTCTCCTTGAATTATAACATCCTGAATTCTCACCATCAAGCTGTCATACTTTGAAAACATATATACTGATCGATTGTCTCCGAAATCCTTCACACGAAGGAAGAGAAAAATGTTTTGAATGTATATGAATAACGAACTAGATAATGAAATAAAAAGTAAACACTAGAAAAATGTTTTGAATCTATATGTATAACGAACTAGATAATGAAATAAAAAGCAAACACTCCGTTCGTAACACTGAATAGTGGCCAGTATGTACAAGCTTTAAGAATGAACTAGATCAAACTATATACGTAGGACTATCAAATGTATTATGATTAGAGTGTCCAAAAAATAGAGTCAGAGGAATCTATTGCCTAAGGAACTTATGTACAGATGAATGGTATTAAGTTTGGAAAGATCTGCCATTATATGTATGATTTTTTTTTTCAACCAGGTCACCTTAAAGGAGACACAGGAGAAATTAGTGAGACCATTGTTTATTATAAGACTTGACTTACTTGACTTAATCCTCTTTGCTCCTTGAGAAGCATAGGGCCTCAACAGCAAGCTTCCACCTTCGTCTGTCCCTGGCACAGGTCTTGATCTCCCCCAGGTCAGACTGGAGGCTCTCAGCTCGTTTAGCAAGCTCCTCCTCCAGGTCTGCTTTGGGCGTCCTCGCTTCCTCTTGCCCTGCGGGTTCCACTCGAGCGCCTGCCTGGTGATGTTAGAGGGCCCCTCCGCAGTGTGTGGCCGACCCATCACCACTTTCTCTTCCTGACCTGGACGTCCATTGGCTGTTGGTTTGCCCTCGTCCACAGGTCGGTGTTTGGCACTCTGTCGAACATCGAACCATCTGCCGAAGACATTATTAATGCAGGTTTGGATCTTCGTGGAGGCGTTGGTGGTGACTCGCCAAGTCTCTGACCCGTAGAGTAGTACTGATTTTATGTTGGAATTGAATGTTCTCAGTTTCGTGTTGATGGAGATGGTGGTAAGGCTCCATGTGGGTCTCAGGAAAGCAAAGGCTTGTTTATAAGAAAAAGGTGAAAACTAGCAATCGTTTATCGCACGTTAGATGTAATGACACAAAGATGGTTTGTATATCAATGTGTCATTAATGTGTATCATAAATATCAGAAGAGCTGCATATACCCAATCAAAACTCATCTAACTTTAAACAGTATCAAATCAGATGGTTTAAAAAACATGCAGTCAAAGAACAAAGGCACCATAGAAACAGCAGGAGTAAAGAAAACACAAGAAGATACTTTGATATGATATTTGAAGCAACAACCATAATCTCTTTTACCAAGTGTAACAAAAATTTATTTTCTTGTGGCCTTGAACATTTCACGGGATGGAGACTTCGGTAGTTCCAAACAAAAACTTAGCAATAATACTTTAGTTTCTAATATCATTTTCAAAACAATGGGAATACTGATAAATATCAATCGAAATAGCTCACAATATGATAGCAGACCTGGAGGAGGAGCTTGCTAAACGAGCTGAGAGCCTCCAGCCTGACCTCGGGGGAGATCAAGACCTGTGACAGGGACAGACGAAGGTGGAAGCTTGCTGTTGAGGCCCTATGCTTCTCAAGGAGCGAAGAGGACTAAGTCAAGTAAGTCAAGTCAGTCGGACATTATACTTGATTCTGCATACTGTTGTAAGATTTCGTGGGAAATTAGGGGTTGGGGGGGGGGGGGGGGGGGGGGGGGGGGGGGATGGGAACTGTGGGGAGATAGTGTGTGACGGTGACAGTGTTCAATGTCATTATTAGATTTAGAACAGTTTTCTTCGATAATGATTAAAAAAAAAAAAAAACATTTTGCCTTATTTGATAATGGTAAAAAAAGCAAACCAGATGGCACGATGTTTTCCACATAGAAGTGAAGCACAGATTAAAATCAAACCAGATATAATACTTTTTTTAATGCCACAAAAAATCTGCATGCCTGAAAAAAAAAAACTCTGTCATTGTAAATAGAATGTGTAGTGCAAAAAAAGAGTATTCTCACCAGGTCCTTATGGATAGTACGTTACAGAAAAAAAAAGTTGTCATGTGAAGGAATAGTTTGAAGCTGGATAATTCTATATTCCCATAGACCCTTTCTTTATGCTTTGTAAAATCTGAATTCGGTGTTTAAAAAC
>JADBJO010004499.1:188013-190513 GCA_016801955.1 Conus betulinus
ACCAGTTGGGCTGTTCAGACACATTTGACTCTCTGGCCCTAGCTGGTTATTGACACAACTTGGGCTGTATGGGCCAGTCAGACTGTTTGGAGCAGTTGAATATTTTCAACACGTTAGGGCGGACTTTGTCAGACTGCCACAGCCTCTTCACCGAGGGAAGAAATGACACGAAGTAGCCTCATGGCTGGGAGCGTTTGATTTCTCACTCTAAAATAAAACAACGAGAGTAACATTTAAATGTAGCAACAAAAATCTTATGAATGGCCGTACGGGCGAACAGTCACCAGAGAATGGACAGCTAGTGTCCAGCTAGGACAGACTGCACAGTGTCCACCACCTCATCGCCAAATTAAAGAAGAAGAAGAGAAGAAAAAGAAGGGCATTCAGAGAATGCGGATAGCTATCTAATCCCCAGTAATGGTCACTGGTGGCCACCACCGCCGTCCACGAAGCAACGCTTGCAAGGGTCAGAGGATCTCAGTGCCCGCGAGGGCACTTGCCTAGAGAGGAAAGGGAGTGTGGAGAAATGGACACAAACTAATGGAGAAGGTAATCCCCTAGATGGAAACGGCTGTGTCAGTGGTAACAGGGGAGACAATAAAAAGGATTGAGCCAAGATCTTGACCATCGTTAAGTAGTCTCTTCCTGCTTTACATTCTCCCCGCACCAGCAATCAGGAATGTCTTCTTCCACCATTGAGCCACTGCTGTGACGTAGAAGAACGATCGGCTGGAACAGCAAGTCGTCGTGAGTCAGTGCGGATCTTTGATATCCAGGTTGGGGAAAGGGAGATTACTGAGGCCCTGCAGAGCAAGGCAATCAAGGTTTTTCACAGATGTTGGAGCCGAGAGGGATTAAGGATAGTTTGTGATCCACACAGCTTACCGTCATCACCAAGCTTGCTCAGGTATTATTCTGGAGTACTTTGTCTCCGAAATATAAAGAAGTTGAGGTGAAGAACAACGCTTTTAAAGACAAACGAACTGTAAAAAAGATCTTACGATCTGACTCCGCTCTGGTTCATGTTGTTGGCAATATTGAAAAAGGTGAACTTCGTTGTCAGTGCTTGGACCGAGAGGGTAGGATCCATCGTTTGAAGAAACGACAGGCAGACTCCTTCAGTGCCCAGTCCCCCCCCACATAAATTGAGAGACCCGGAGATCTGTTGAACCTGCAGTGGAACAACACAGATTTTGAATACTTAACTCTCCCACCTTATACCAACTGCTTAGGACCATCCGGGCTTGGAATGGGTAGTCATGTTTCTGGCTGGCAAACTTTACTTTCCCACAGGAATGACTTCTTGCCTTCCCTTTGTGAAGAACGATTCAGTGCATGTGACAAAGAGCGCTGCAACGGATCCATATTGCTTTGTAAATATGGGTACTGTAAATGGACGGTTAGGGGAACGCGATAACTGTGGTAAGAGCACACGTTAAGATTTCTGATATAAAAGACAACCTGTGTGGTAAGAGCACACGTAAATATTCTGATATCAAAGACAATATCCTTATGTCACTAACCATGTTCACTTGAAAGATACTGATGGGGTAGTAACTAGTAAATATCAAACAAGAAAGATAACTTTTACTCCGGTATTAAGACAGGGATATCCCCATGACTGCAAATCGATGCTTTTTTTTTTTTAGAGGATGGTTCCTCCTTTGCCTGCTGTTCCTTGTGTCTGCCTTTTTTTACTAAACCAGTTAGTGCTACACGCAGCATTTGTTTGAAGCCATGGATAGATAACTGTCCTAATACGGGCACAACTACAACTACCATTACTGCAACAAACGGCGGCAGAGTTGATGATGATGATGATGGTGGTGGTGTGGTGGTGATATACATATATATATATATATATATATATATATATATATATATATATATATATATATATATATAATAATAACAATAATAGTAATTACATTTGTTTGGCTGCTGTGCTGCTGAGGAGAGACACCAGCAGAGGCAGTCCCTTCCAGAGATGTGCATGGACCTCCATGTGCACACAGTGTGGCAGGGACTGTCTCTCTAGGAAGGGCTCCTCAGCCGCAGTAGACGCTGCCCCGCCGGCCAGGGTACCCAACGTGCAACTCCATAGTCTCTCAAGACTGATGGCTAGCGACAACAGTAACACTGCAGGCTTTCATGAATTGATTAATGAGAAACTGAATCTGTTGAAATTGCTTGTTTCTCATGCTCGCCGCTGTATGGAGAGTATTGCTGTGCGAATTTTCATGTTTGTTTGTGACACCTGATGACGTCATATTTTCTGTGTTGTATTGTGTTTTAATTCAGCGTTACTTTACAACTTGCTTTGTGCTGTAGTTGTCTTTCGTCTTGGCAAATCAGTTGATTGATTTTATTTACGTCATCATCATCATCATCATATCATCATCATCATCATCATCAGTGTCTAAAGCTTAACACTGATGACAATAACAAATGCTAATAATCCTAATCATCATCATCATACTTAACTACGATAATAATAATG
>JADBJO010004499.1:195513-196589 GCA_016801955.1 Conus betulinus
TCTCTCCTTTTTCCTTCTTCTTCTTCTTTTCGCTTCTCTTCCTCCTCTCTCCTTTCTTCTCCCTCCTCTTCTCCTTCTTCTCCCCTTCTCCTTCCTCTCTTCTTCTTCGCCTCTTCCTCTTCCTTCTTCTTCTTCTCTCCCTTCTTCTTCTTACCATTCTTCTTCTTTTCGCATTCCTCTTTCGCATTCTTTCTTCTTTCGCATTTCTCTCTTCCTTCTTCGTCATTCTTCCTTATTCTTCTTTGCATTCTTTCTTCGCATTCTTTTTTCTTCTCCCTTTCGTATTCATTCGTCTTCTTCTTCTCCTTCCTCTTCTTATTCTCGTCCTTCACGCGAACGCACCCACGCCGCACGCCGCACACACAGATGCAGGCAGGTGCACGCGCGCATTACCACATAAGCCTCCCAACCATAGTGTAAATGTACAAGGAAAATTTTTTTTTTGTAGGAGATGTAGTCGTTTTACATTTTATGCAGTCTAGCCACTTTGGATATCTTGGTTGTGTTTTAGTAGAAGGACGGCTACATTTAGTGTTCAAGTAGACTGGACAACACAAATTATCGTATAATCAGACGACAGAACAGACGGTGACTAGATAGACCTGACAGCCAGACAGGTCTAACCCGAGGGAAAAGGTTTCTTCTAATAGAATGGACATATAAAGACGATGACAAAGTTTTTCGAAAAGCGTTTCACAGGAATAAAAAAAAAACAAATTTTAAACCGAAAGGCACTTACCAACCATTTTTTTTTTTCTTTTTCTCTTTTTTTTTTTTTATTATTTTTTTTCTTTTTTTCCCTTTTTTTTTTTTTTTTTTCCCTTTTTTTTGTTTTGAGAGAGAGATACATGAAAAATCCTTTATTGCAATATTAAACCGCTTAAGGCCAGGGCTCTGGCATGCACAGTTTCCACTATTAATATTGCCAAATCTGTCAACGTAAAACGCGTGTCAAAAAAGCGTCACCCACAGAAAAACCTGAACAGTACAAAACTATAAAAGCCGAACAAGACCCATGGTCATCAAACCAGTATTCCCCCTCCATCAACAGGATACTCCCCTATTGCATAATTATG
>JADBJO010004500.1:0-20706 GCA_016801955.1 Conus betulinus
AGTAGAAAAAAGATGTGACCACACACACACACACACACACACACCACACACACACACACCACACACCACACACACACGAAAGGGTGTGACTGACACTCGCATTCCACCTCCTCGTTTAAACTCTGTTTAAATCGACAGAATCGACAGAAAACAGTTTCACACCCCTTGCTGAAAACAAACAACAAAACAAGAACAACAACAAAACGAAAAAAAACAAAAACACGAGCAAACTGTGTTTCATATCCCCCATGTTAAAAAAAATATTTAAAAAAATATATTTCAAATACCGGCTAAAAATAACAAGTAAAATGTGCTTCAGATCCCCTGTCAAAATAACAAGTAAAATGTGCTTCAGAATCCCCTTCAAAATAACAAGTAAAATGTGATTCGGATCCCCTGCAAAACGTGCTTCAGATCCCCCGTCAAAATAACAAGTAAAATGTGCTTCAGATCCCCTTCAAAATAACAAGTAAAATGTGCTTCAGATCCCCTGTCAAAATAACAAGTAAAACGTGCTTCAGATCCCCGTCAAAATAACAAGTAAAATGTGCTTCAGATCCCCCCGTCAAAATAACAAGTAAAATGTGCTTCAGATCCCCTTCAAAATAACAAGTAAAATGTGCTTCAGATCCCCTGTCAAAATAAACAAGTAAAAATGTGCTGCAGATCCCCTGTCAAAATAATAAGTAAAATGTGCTTCAGATCCCCTGTCAAAATAACCAGTAAAATGTGCTTCAGATCCCCGTCAAAATAACAAGTAAAAATGTGCTTCAGATCCCCTTCCAAAATAACAAGTAAAATGTGCTTCAGATCCCCTTCAAAATAACAAGTAAAATGTGTTTCGGATCCCCTGCAAAACGTGCTTCAGATCCCCGTCAAAATAACAAGTAAAATGTGCTTCAGATCCCCTGTCAAAAAAACAGCAACAATGAAATTGTCCCTGAGACCCTCCCGTTGAAAACAGCAACAAAACAAACTGTGGTTAAGATCCACTGTTAAAAAACAACATCAAACAAACTGTGGTTAAGATCCGCTGTTAAAAATAACATCAAACAAACTGTGGTTAAGATCCGCTGTTAAAATAACAACAAAACGAACTGTGCTTGAGATCTACTTGTCAACAATAACAACAACAAAAACTGGTTAATATTCACTGTTACAAAACAACATCAAACAAACTGTGCTTAAAATTCACTGTTAAAAACAACAGCAAACACACTTGCTTGAGATCTACTGTTCAAAATACACACGAAGAAACTGTGGTTAAGATCCACCATTAAAATTAAAACTACAAACAAACTGTGCTTGAGATCCACGGTTAAAAACAACAATAAGCAATATGTGGTTAAGATCCACTGTTAAAAATAACAACAAAGAACTGTGGTTAAGATCCACTGTTAAAAATAGCAACAGGCAAACTGTTCTTAAGATCCATTGTTAAAAATAACAACAAATAAACTGTGCTTAAGGTCCACTGTTAAAAAGAACAACGACAAACAAACTCTGCTTTAAGATCCACTTTTAAAGATAACAAGAAACAAACTGTTGTTAAAATTCACTGTTGAAAAAAAAAAGAAGAAAGAAACTGCGTTTAAGATCCCCTGTCATAAAACAACAAACAACGTGTGCTTCAGTGCACCTCCTAAAAAACAAGCACTCTGCTTCAGATATCTACTGAAAAACAATAAATAAGGAACATGTGCTTCAGATCATCTGATGAAAACAACAATCAGACAATATGTACTCTCAGATCACCTATTGAGAACAACAAAAACTTGTACTTATATCGCCTTCTGAACAAAAAAAAAAAAAAAAAAAAAAAAAAAACCTGCACTTAGATCATCTACTGAGCACAGCAAACATACAAACCTGTACTTCACATTGCCTCGTGAGATCAACGAATAACCTGTACTTCAAACTATCTACTAAAACAGCAACAGTCAACACGTTTCATATTGACCACAAGAAACATCGAACAAAACAACCTGTTCGCCAGTTCACCAACTGAAAACAAAAAAAACAAACAAACAAACAAACAACATGTACAACAACAACAACAACAAAACTATACAAATAACCTGTTCAAACACTCTACTTCATAAATCTACTGAAAACAGCACAAACAACCTGTGCTTCAGATGACCTACTGAAAAAAAAAAAAAAACAAAAAACAAAAACAAAAAAACCAAAACAAAACAACACAAAAAAAACAGCAATAATCTTAGAAATGTAGTAAACAACAGAAAACAAAACAAAAAAACAATCAGCTGTACCATCAATTTACCCTGCTACTATCCAACCACTGATCAAGTTTCAGCATCTTGACTTTTTTTGTTTTTCAGACGGTATTTTTAGGGTTGATTATGACACTTGCTGCAACCGTGAGTGAACATTTCAGTAAATAAAAACATCAGTGACAATGGGGAACCTTTGATACAGAGTCAGTTTCTCTCTCGTGATCAGGAACTCTTAATTAGGTTTTGTATTCAAACCGTCCTTTTCTCTCCGTTATGTACACACACACACACACCACACACACACACACACACACACACACACACACACACACCCACACACACACACACACCACACACACACACACACACACACACACACACACACACACACCACACACACACACACACACACACACACACACACACACACACACACACACACACCACACACACACACACACACACGCACGCAAACACCACACACACACACACACACACACACCACACACACACACACACACACACACCACACACACACACGGAGAGAATCGAACCGTTTGAGAATAAACCTAAGGGATGTTGCTCGATCGAGAGACAGCGTCAAAGCCAGATTTAATGATAAACGGTAACCAAGGAAACACTCGGCAAGATCACCTTTCCTACCTTCCTTTTATTTATTTATTTTTTTTTTTCACACGTCATGACTTTTCGGCTGCATCAATGAAAAATAACACGAAACGGAAACGTACACAGACATTAGATTGCAACCAGTCCGCTCCAGCATTCTGACGGAAAGACACTCTTTGTACAGGAGGGATGTGTAAGAAAAAACACACAAAAAACAATGTTCCTTTTTTTTCTTCTAAAGACTTACTAAGAGAGACGCTCTACTTCAAACATCACACGGGGAGAAAACAAAAAACGGGGAAAAAAAAAAAATTACTTACGAGCTTGGTCCCTTGTCTTCGATGGCGACAGCAGTGAACACGTCACAGCGCGCAACAGACAGCGAGTAGTTGCTGCCTTGGTTGACACACACACACACACACACACACACACAACACACACAAGCACTGCGCGCGCGCGCGCGCGCGCGCGCGAGAGAGAGAGGAGAGAGAGAGAGAGAGAGAGAGAGAGAGAGAGCTCTTACCGTTCACTTGTTCGGTCTCGAAAACAGTGACAGGGTCGAGGAGGGGCGTGGCTTGTAGCGCAGTGTCGGTAATGTCAGTGTGAGTGGGGACGGGGAAGGGAGGGAAGGGGGAGGAGTAGGGAAGGAAGGGGAAGGAGAAGGGAGGGAAAGGGGAGGCGGAGGGGGGGCGGAGGGGAGGCCGTGGTGGATGGTCACCGGGTATTATGGTCTTATGTGCTGCCTCTGGTTTTTCGAGAAATGGTTGAAAGGTGGAGATGAGGGAACAGTCCGGTGGGGTGGGAGGTGAGGATAGTGCTGTACTAGGTGTGGGAAAAAGGGGTAGGTGTTTGGTGTTGCTGGTGGGAAGCGACGGTGTCAGATAGGTACGAATCATCTCTGTGTGTGTGTGTGTGTGTGTGTGTTTGTGTGTGTTTTTGTGTGAAAGAGCGTAAGAGATAATGTGTGTGTGTGTGTGTGTTTGTGTGTGTGTGTGGTGGTGTTGTGTGTGTGTGTGTGTGTGTTGTGGTGAGACAGAGAGAGAGAGAGAGAGAGAGAGAGATGGAGACGAGAGAGAATTCTTTTGCATTGCATGAGAGCGAGGGCGCGGATGGTATGTGACGAACGGTTGAGAAGGAAAGACACTGACCATTTGACAACTGAAATTTGTCATGCTGGCACATTCAAACCATGCGTCTCATATCATCTGGCGATGAAAAGACATGAAACCAACCACTGAGCTGAACTGAAACATTCACACCGCGGCTGAAGAAGACTTGATTAATGAATTCACTGACCTTCTATTTCATTTTAGTTCATGTCATTTGGGGGAAGAGGGTGTGGTTGGGTGAGATTGGGGGTTGGGGGTTTGGGGTGGGGGTAGGAGGGGACTGAGGGGGGGTATTTGATTCCATTTCCTTCCTTCTTCCTTTGTTTCTTTGGTTTGTTTCTTTCTTTCTGTTTTCCCTCTCCTCTTTTTGGTTTTTTAAATCGCACGCGTTTTACTGACTGTGGTTTTGTTTAAACTGACCTGTGGGTTTGTTCAACGCGAAAATGTACATAGGTTTGTTTGAAGCTGTTACTATTTCTAGAGACTTTATACTATGGTTGTGCTATTTGCGTATGAAGACAGGGTCTGTGTGAAGCCTTACTGCTCAACTGACTTCATACCGACTGTTTTTTGTGAATGTATACATGGGCCCGTTTGAAGCTTATTACCCTAGTGACTTTATACTGCATACGTCTTGTTCGTTACGAATCTAGAGGCCTACTTGGACTTGTCCAAGGTCTGAAAACCCAGTGACCTGATACTGACTGTGGTTGTGTCAACTGCGAATGAAGACATGGGTCTGCTTGAAGCTCTTACTACTGTGCGTGGAAGGGGTCCCTGTTTACTGTACTGTTGTTGTTGCTCGGCTAGCTATGGGGATAGCAGCTGAGGGCTAGTGATAGAGCATACAATGTGTTCGTGGTGTGTGTGTGGGGGTGGGGGGGTGGTGGGGGGGGGGGGGGGGGGGGGACGAGGGGGGGGAGGGGAGGTGATGGGGTTGTTCTGGGGACTATCTCTTTTATTTATAATGTAAAGGTTTATGTGTGTGTGTGTGTGTGTGTGTGGTGTGTGGGTGTGTGTGTGTGTGTGTGTTGTGTGTGTGTGTGTGGGTGTGTGTGTGTGGATGTGTGTCTGATGTGCTTGCTGCGTACTGGATATGAGGTTTTTGAAAACGAAAATGGATACGTGGTTCTGAGGGGTTGTGTGTGATTGTGTGTGTGTGTGTGTGTGGGTGTGTGTGTGTGTGTGTGCGTGCGTGTGGTGTACGTGTGGTGCGTGTCGTTGGTGTGTGTTTGTGTGTGTGTGTGTGTGTGTGTGTGTGTGTGCGGCGCCTGTTTGTGTGAGCGGTTGCGTATGTGTGTGTGCGTGCGTGTGTGATTGTGCGGTGTGTGATTGTGTGTGTGTAGTGTTGTGTGTGTGTGTGTGTGTGTGTGTGTGCGTGTGTGGTGTGTGTGTGTGTGTGCGGTGTGTGTGTGTAGGTTGTGATTGTGTGTGTGTGTGTGTGTGTGTGTGTGTGTGTGTGCATGTGTGTGTGTGTGCGTGGTGTGCGTGGTGTGTGTGTGTGTGTCGTGCGTGTGTGTGTGTAACTATAGGATTGCTGACTGCGTGTATAGATGCGTGTCTGGGCATTATGATGGCAAGTGCTGTGCACAGATTGTGTGTTGTGTTTTGCTTTTTTACGCAGCTGCAGTGTCTGTGCATGTGCCTTAGCTTTTGGATGGCAGACCTGTCATTCGTTGTGTTTTGCTTTGGTAGACAGATCACATGTCTGTCTGTAGCTGTGTGTGAGGTAGACATTCATTCGTTGTGTTCTGTGTGTAGGCATTCATTCGTTGTGTTTGTGTGTAGGGCATTCATTCGTGGTTCTGTGTTGTAGACATTCATTCGTTGTGTTGTGGGTGGTAGACATTCATTCGTTGTGTTGTGTGTGTGTAGACATTCATTCGTTGGTTCTGTGTGGAGACATTCATTTCGTTGTGTTCTGTGTGTAGACATCATTCGTTGTGTTTCTGCGTGTAGACATTCATTTCGTTGTGTTCTGGCGTGTAGACATTCATTCGTGTGTTCTGTGTGTAGACATTCCATTCGTTGTGTGTTCTGTGTGTAGACATTCATTCGTTGTGTTCGTGTGTGTAGACATTCATTCGTTGTGTTCTGTTGGGTAGACATTCATTCGTTGTGTTCTGTGGGTAGACATTCATTCGTTGTGTTCTGTGGGTAGACATTCATTCCTTGGTGTTGTGTGTGTAGACATTCATGTTCGTTGTGTTCTGTGTGTAGACATTCATTCGTTGTGTTCATGTGTGTGCCGCCCCAGTGTTTAAAAGACTTGTCGGCCCATGAGGGGCAACGTTAGAAGTCTTGAGTTTGCTGCTGTTAGCTGAGAGTGTGGTGGCATTAGGTCTGTGTTTATTGGTGTTAGCTGAGAGTGGTGACATTAGTAGTCTGTGTTGTTGGAGTGGTGACTTTATTAGCCTGTGTTTATTGGTGTCAGCTGAGACTGGTGACATTATTGTAGTTTGTTATTGGTGTTAGTTGAGAGTGGTGACATTATTAGTCGTGTTTGTGTTTAGTTTGGTGTCGCTGAGAGTGGTGACATTATTAGTTGTTTGTTATTGAAGAAAAAGAAACACCCAAAGGTGCTGGGGAGGACCCAGAGAAGCACTGTCTTCACCTGCTTTTAGAGCAGTCCTGTACCACCCTTGGAGGCCTTGCGCTGTGTTGACGATGGGTACAGGCACGCGCAGGACACGCCATTAAGATATCAAGGGGACATAACTGCTCCTGAACAGAGGGGAATCAGACTACAGGATGCAACTCATAACAGCCTTAAAGTAGCATCCCCATGGGTGTACCAGCCCGTATTTCATGACTGCAGAGCCCACCGGCGAAAACCAAAACCCTCCAGCCGTCGAACACACCCCACAGACCCAACCACCCCTGCCCACGGACAGATGAAGACAGTGCCACTCCAGACAACAGCCAAGCTTTCGCCATACGGTCTTATGTGCCCTCAGAGAGAATCCAAAGTTGTAGTCTTTCCCACCGTGTCAACAGGACTTTCCCTTTGGTCAGTGGGTCTTTTCCTCACCGTCACTGGACCTTTCTCCAGGGTAACGTGGCAAAAATGTGTCTGTGTTTCTTGTTGTTGGTAGAGAGTGGTAACATTATTAGTAGGGTGTTTATTGCTTTTAGTTGAGAGTTGCAGCTGGATACATTATTGGTCTTTGTGTGTTGCTGTTAGTTGAGACTAATAATAACAGTATTTAGTCTGTGTTTAATGGTGTTAAACACACTTGGTACAGTAACGTGGTAACATACTAGTCTGTGTAAATTACTGTCAGTTTGGTGACAACATTGTTTGTCAGTGTTTTATTGCTATTAGTTGAGATGGTTACATTACTAGAATGCTTTTGTTGCTGTTAATTGAGAGTGGCAAAGTTGTTAATCTGTGGTTTATTGCCGTTAGTTGAAAGTGATAACATCATTATCTGTATTATGCTGAATGAACACAAACTGAGCGTTAGCGAAACATGACTAACCAAAAGCGGAAGAGCACACAAAACAAAGTGTTGAGTAACGCAATTTTAATGCACGACACAACAAGAACAGAAAATTTTCCGGCAATAATGCGTTTCCTCAGCGACGACAAAACAATAAAAACAGTACAGACATCAACACATGCGCAATACTCCCCCTTGTGACGCCAAAGAGTGTTTTATTGTTGCAGAAGAAGAAGAAAGAAGAGAAGAAGAAGAAGAATCACGAAGAAGAAGAAGAAGAAAGCTAGAAGAGAAAAAGAAACGACAAAGAAGAAGGAAAAGAAGGAAAACTTGAGCGTGTTAACACAATTTTTATCCACAAAATGTTTCTCCTTGTTGCAAGATGTCTTTATGGACATGAAGGCCAGATCCACCCCCACTGGCGTTCAGTCTCGTCCGTCGATCTGCCTTCGCAGCCTTGATCTGGTCGGCAGCAGCACTGTACCACGAGCAGGAACCGGACGATTCATCACCCTCCCCTTGCATTAGTTTGGTGGGGGCGGCGTAGGTGTTGAGGGTGTCCTGGAGACACACGTCCAGCTGATGAGGAGTGAGAAGCTGGGGCGGTGGATCTGGGGGGGGGGGGGGGGGGCGGAGTCCAGGGAGGTCTTCAAATCATCCCTAAAGGAGCTGAGCTGCATGGAGGAGATGTTGATGACAGCCAGCCTCCTCTTCTCCACGGTACCTAGGCTGGTGGAGACTAGGCACAGACCGTGTATGACCACACAGTAGTAGTTGGTCTGAAGGTAGCGTTGTGTGTCCACCGTGGCTGATGTTAAAGGGTATCGTCCTGGCGCCACATATACCTAATAGAGAGTGTATGGCGTACCACGACGCTGGGTTGGAACATCCACCCTATGTATTGGGATGTGTGTGTTATGATTGGGAGTTTGTGGTATAGGGGGTGAGAGGGCTTGTCTGTTGATGATTGAAATGGACATCACCATATATCAGTAGATTTCCCTTCAAACAATGACAGTATAGTCCACTAGTCGCCAGTTCACAAAAGAATATCGTTTTCAGTCAGCTTGTATTTTCTATATTCGTACGGTGTGATGATGAGGTCCGCTATTTCAAATGTGGGTGTTTGAAATGGTCTGGACTTTGACGTTGGGGGACAGACACTCTCTCATAATGATGGCAATGCCACCACCGCGTGAGAGGAGGGGAGAAAGACATAGTGCAGTATCCTGGTGGGGCAGTCCTTTGTGCATTTTGCTTCATCGCCCTGAGACGTTGCCGTGATTCCTTGAAGCAGAAAAGGTCAGGGGCATTTTGTCAAGTATAATGCTTCGAAAATCAGTTCTGCTGTACTTTTGTCATGTGTCAAGTAGTGCTTCGAAAATCAGTTCTGCTGTACTTTTTGTCATGTGTCAAGTAGTGCTTCGAAAAATCATTCTGCTGTACTTTTGTCATGTGTCAAGTAGTGCTTTCGAAAATAAAATGTGTGCGGTACTTTGTATTCGTTAAGCAGTGCTTCGAAAATAAAGTGTCAGCTGTATCTTTTTAAATTTGTTCAGTAGTGCTTGGGAACAAATCAGCTGTACCCCTTTGTCATTTTGTTCAGTATTACTCGGAAAGAAATGTCTGCTCTGCCTTTGTGATTGCTAAGTAGTGTTTTGGAAAAAAAAAAAGTCCAAAATACCCGGCTGTTTTATCAGTACATCAAGTCGTTAAAACATGAGACTTTGATCAACCCCCTCCCCCCCCCCCCCCCCCCCTTCTTTCTAGATGAAGTACTTCGTTGATCAATACACACGAGTATTGTCTTCAAATTTCAGCTAACCATTAGAAACGTGTGATTGTTCATTTTATTTCATTTTTAATAATTTCGTAGTGACGACTGTTTGCTTGATATTAATATTCTCCATAGCCCAGAAAGGGTGAAAGGAAAATAAATATCGTATCGTATCGTATCGTATCGTATCGTATCGTATCGTATCGTATCATATCGTATCGTATCGTATCGTATTGTACTGTGTAGTATCGTCTCGTCTTGTCTAGTCTTGTCTCGTCTCGTTTTGTGTAGATCGTCTCGTCTCCGTCTTGTCTCGTCTTGTATTGTGAAGCATCAACTTGCCTCGTCTCGTCTCGTCTTGTATTCTGTAATATTATCTCGTCTCATCTCGTCTCGTTTTGTATTCTGTCATTCGTTTTGTCTTGTATTCTGTCGTCTCCCTTTCGTCTCGTCTTGTCTGCAGGCACTCTCAAGGGTCTCAGCACACCGAGTGGTTGTGTGAGTGGGCAAACAAGGGGGCCGTCACCTCCCTTCCCTTCCAGCGCTAGCGCTACCGTCAGGGTACCTGTGACAGCGGTGTTGCTGTTGAAGATTAGCTCTGCATGTTTCCACATGAGTTGTCTCCTCTGGCTGCTGGACCGTACCTGCCCGTAGCTCGCCAGGTGTGGTACTAGACTCTGTTCTTTTCTGTCTCAGTATACACAGTGTGTGAGTGTGTGTGTGCGTGTGTGCTTGCGTGCGTGCGTGTATGCGTGTGTGTGTGTGTGTGTGTGTGTGTGTGTGTGTACACACCACACACACACACACACACACACACACACACACACACACGTTTAATTACATACTTGCTGACTACACACACACACACACACACACACACACACACACACACACACAC
Organism: Conus betulinus; assembly: GCA_016801955.1. Lineage (NCBI taxonomy): Eukaryota > Metazoa > Mollusca > Gastropoda > Neogastropoda > Conidae > Conus > Conus betulinus. The sequence goes on from JADBJO010004500.1 coordinate 10,092, forward strand.
ACACACACACACACACCAAGTTAATGATAAAGTTAATGATAATCAATAATGATAATAATAATAATAATAATGGTAAGGAATTTGGTCTGGGCGTGTGCTCTTTCTCGCCCATCCAAGAATCGTTTCAGGGAATGACCACAGCCTATCTCGCTGCACCGGGAATACGCAACCACAGTTGGAGCCGTGTATGGCATCACACGCATCGCCAAAGATGTTTCTCCTCTGACGACATCAGTGCCGACCGTAAAGCCAGACACGCCTTTTATCACGTGATATTCCTTAGTGCCATACTAACAATGGCAAAATCTGGCACCTCCAGCAGGCTCCGTTACCGCCCTCCCCCCCCCCCCTCCCTCACCACCCCAGCCCACCCCATACTCTTTGGTCCCAGGGCAAGGTCATTTTCGAGAAGTGCCAGTGAGGAGGATTATTTCTTCTTCTAAACTTGCGAGGATAAAAACGCTGAGAATGTGAATGAACTTAAATGCATCTGAATCTGTGTTTGCATTTCGGGTTTTGAACGGAAACAAGACGATGCTTCTAGCTTCTTATAAGCACATTTTAATTCAACTCTCTCTCTCTCTCTCTCTCTCTCTCTCTCTCTCTCTCTCTCTCTCTCTCTCTCTCTCTCTCTCTCTCTCTCTCTCTCTCTCTCTCTCTCTCTCTAAAACACACACACATAGACAAGACAAGACAAGACAAAGTTTTATTTGAGCTAGGCCTTCTGCACATGTCAAGTGGGGGGGGGGGGGGGGAGGGGTAAGAAAGGGAAGGGGAAAGAAAGGGAAATCATATCATAATATCGTACATAAGATGAATAAAGTTAATCGATACCGTCTTTAATCACGAAAAGAGGGAAAAGGGATAGGACAGGTCGAGGGGTGGGGTAGGGATGGGGGGGTGGGATGGGTTGGGGGGTGGAGGAAGGATGACGAAAAGTAGCGTGTTCATAAGTCTGCAAAAAAATTGATCATTAAACATCATATAAAGATTGATTTCTGAATGTAAATGCTTTAGACAGATACAGGGCAAGAGGCATACACATTCTTGTATCAGAAAGCAAAAGGCTTTAACTTAAACGCATTTGGGTGGGAACAATATTTGGGTGGGATGCACATTTCTCGGATAGCTTTATAGTAAGTACAAACCAATATAAAATGTAATTCTGATTCTTCAGAATTAGGGCAAAAAGGACAGCTAGTATTTTCTTTCTTTTTAGAATATCTATATCGGTGGGGTTTCAACTGTGAGACACCGAGTCTGACTCTTGACAAATGTTTTCTGAGAGCAGGGTTGTTAACAGTGACTAGATATGTCGGGACATCGCATAATTGCCTGAACGAAGAATAGAATCTGAATCTTTCTTTTGCGATAATTTTAGAATCGGTATCCTGTAAATGGCAATCAAATATCTTTGCTTAAAGATGGACACAAAATATTTGACATTTTCAACTCTTTGTTCTCCCAAACGAAACCAAAGCCGTATCTAAATAAAAGTAAAGCATACGTTGGCTACCCAGTTCTTCTTACCGTTGCAAAACAGAGCATAGAGCATTTTGTAAGATTTCTTTGGAATAAGGCTTTCGTCTATACGGGTTAGTTTTAACCAATACTTGATACATTTTATAGATGTCTGAATATAAAGTGGGTATCTCCCAGATTCACAGTACATGCTTATGAGAATACAATCAATACGTAAGCCTGTTAAATCTTTCGAAACTTTCAGGACAACACAGTTATCATATTCAATTGGGATGTGTTCAACAAAATTGGAAAATACTTTTTTGACCATCAGTGCTACCCCGCCAGACAAGCGAGACAAGCGAGGCACTATACAACCTGACAGATTTACACAGGAGACACAAAACCAGTCAATACGGGGGAAATACTCAGTGACATGCTGTTGCCTGCATTTAGCTTTGCTGCGTGTCAGTCTGATATGGGATTTGGGGGTTTCTGCAGTCATGGAGTAGTATTTCTGTACATCTGGGCCGAAAGGTTTCATGGTGTGCTGGGCTACTGCCTACTTGCTCTTCAGATTCGGCTATAATGTTCACAGGGGACTGGCTTTCCAACATATCAGCATCAGTCCAGGCATCATTCAGCTGTTTGACCAGAGTCTGGCTGTTGGTTGCCGTGGTTTCTGGAAGGGTCGAGGTGTCCGGTGATGAAGATGGGGAGAGATGGGACACCGAGTTTTGCACCAGGATCGCCAGACATTGCCTGTCCGGTGTGGGGGGAGGGGTGTTGCTGTATGGTACACCACGCACACAGCTGGTTCTGACTTGTGAGCTGGAGAGTCTGCATCTGGATCACTAGAGGTTGCCTGTCTGGTGTGGAAAGGGGTGCTGCTGCATGGCTCACCATGTAATGTTGATTCAGGTTTGTCTTCTGGCGACGACCTGTGTTTGTTGGACACAGCCATGGAATTAGAAACTGACTCGTGTAATGTCCATGAGTCCTGTATAGGTTCCAGCAGAGATTCGGGTGCTGTGGGTGAACTTGCAGCACCACTCCCAGCATAGGAGCTAGGAGGTTGACTTGCCTGCATGCGTTCCGGTGAAGGCAAAAGTCGCGCGCCACACTGATTGATGGTTAGTCTGTCTCTGGCACGAGGAGTGCGCTGAGGTCTTGAAGGGTTGGATGGCAGTGCTGCAGCTGATGTTTTAGCTCTCTCTCTCCCGAGACTGTAGATTCCTTCAGCGTTGTTGGATGGTGCGCTGAGCGTGGAGTACGGCACTGCTGATTAACTCTTCCATGATGTGAATCCTCTATCCAGTCTGAGGTCTGGGGACAGTTCTTCATGTCCTCTGCGCGACGATCTGGAAGTGGTGGGAAGGTAGTCATGTCGGCAGTCCAAGGGAGATCATCAGTAGAATTCTGTGGATAAGGGATGTCTGCGAGGGTAAGATGTCTATCAACGTCACATTGTACCTCGTCATTTTGATCCACATCGTGCTGGTTGACTGGTCCATGCATTTCACGAGAATGGTCTGAGTGACTTGACTTGCTGTGCATCTGTGGAGCAGCAGCAGTGCCATAGCTTGGAGCGCCAGAGTGTCTTTCAAGGTCTCTTTTACGAGAGTCGTTTCGTTTATTCTTGCTGTAAAACAGGCGACCTCTCCAGAAGTAGGCATGTCTGCCGGCATTTCTCTCTTCTCTGACGATCTGGTTCTGGCGATTTGGTCAGATCTGCAGCCACACGTATTCCCAGGGCATCAGCCATCTCCTTCCTGCACTCCTGACTTCCCAGAATGGACATTTTATCCTGCCAGTGGGAAAAGCAGGCAATGATGGGGGACGAGGGTACCGTTTGTCGCTGTTTCTTTGCCCAACACGGTGGGCTCGCTCCACATCGTCGATTGTCCACTGTTTTGGGAGGAGAAAAAAAACGATTCATCAGCTGCACTACTTTACGAGCGCACTGGAGGCTGGTCTCATTTTGGGTTTCAAAGACGTTAAAAAAATCTGAGGTTGTTACGGCGAGAAAAAGATTCGACTCTGTCTACTTGATTGTCCATTTTTTGCGACACCTCTAGAAACACGTCCTTCCACTGGAAGAGGTTTTCGCACTGTTGTTCAAGAATGTGGCACTTGTTGGTGAGGTGATCAATTTATCTCTTTCAGATGTTCGTTGTCTTTCTGGAGAAGTTCCCACCAAACCCTAAAAGTTTTCCCGTGATATACCGGTCTTCATCATGTTGATAGCCTGCCATACAAAATAGTCGGTGATTTGGGTTTCCATCTGGTCCAGGATTTGGTTCAGGAAAGTTCCCTGGATAAACAGGTATATGACCATAGCTTGGGCTGTAGTTTGAATACACATCTCGTGATGGTTCTTGTATATTTTGCTGTGTTGGTCCGGGGTTTGATTCGATGTCCCCACAGGACATAAGAAGCCAGCTAATGAAAACAGCAGAGGATTTCAAAAGGGATAGCTGCAGTAGTAGTAAACCTTTCGTGTAGATGATCAACACGAATCGTTGTTTACGTTTTCAACGTCCATTTTGTGGCTGTTTGAAAACCGTATCGCCACCGACCACATGAGGAAAAGATAATTGAGTTTTGCCATGTCGACATTCACAGAACACACGAAACTGCTGTCAGTGTATAGGGTGACACAGGTTCCACAGCCGCCTGCATCGTTTGCTTTTTCACTGAGCGTGAATGCTGTCAGAAGAACAGTTGCAATGAACACAGTCGTGGGCCATCTCACGCAAACACGCTCGCACGCACGAGCACGAGCACACACACACACACACACACACACACACACACACACACACACACACACACACACACACAGAGAGAGAGAGAGAGAGAGAGAGAGAGAGAGAGAGGAGAGAGAGAGAGAGAGAGAGGAGCGTAAGGAAGTCCAGTCGCGCATTCAAGTGGAAAGAGCTGTGCCCTGCTCGACCTGAGGAAAGAACGTTCACTCATGCCCGACCTCATCTGAACAATGCCCCCCCCGCCCCCCCCCACCCCCACCCCCTTTTTTTTTTTCTGAGTATTCAGTTCCTTTAGAAAAGAACTGGAATTTTTTAAGTGAGCGGGTGGCTGATGGGTTCCACCCCGTCTCCCCCTCCATTGCCCCAAATACTCACCCTCGTTTACACAACATCTCTGTCTGTCTGTCTGTCTGTCTCTGTCTGTCTCTGTCTGTGTCTGTCTCTGTCTCTCTGTCTGTCTGTCTGTCTCTGTCTCTCTGTCTGTCTCTGTCTCTCTGTCTGTCTGTCTGTCTCTGTCTGTCTGTCTGTCTCTGTCTCTCTGTCTGTCTCTCTGTCTCTCTCTCTCTCTCTCTCTCTCTCTCTCTCTCTGCGGGCTATTTAGTCGTTGGCCTTTCAGGTTTGACATCAGATGCACGAATGTGATAACTCTGTCTGTCTGTCTGTCTGTCTGTCTGTCTGTCTGTATGTCTGTCTGTCTGTCTGTCTCTCTCTCTCTCTCTCTCTCTCTCTCTCTCTCTCTCTCTCTCTCTCTCTCTCTCTCTCTCTCTCTCTCTCTCTCTCTCTATCCATCCATCTATTTCTATCTGCTAAGGTAGTCACGGGTTATGATGTGGTGATAGCCCACTTTCTCAACATTGCACCTCGTTAACGCCCTCTCCTTCACCCCCTCCTCTCCCCTACACACTTACACACACACCATCACACACGCGCGCGCGCGCGCTCACGCTCTCACGCATGCACAGACACGGACACAGTCACACACACACGCACGCACGCACACACACGCGCGCGCGTAGGGTCAGTATCTAAGGTGTGTGGGTAGGGTCAGTATCTACAGATGTGTTTAGGGTCAGTATATACAGGTGTGTGTGTAGGGTCAGTATCTATAGATGTGTGTGGGTGATGTTAGTATTACAGGTGTGTGTACAGACAGTATCTACAGGTGTGTGTTAGGGTCAGTATCTATAGGTGTATGCGTGTGCAGGGTCAGTATCTACAGGTGTGTGTAGGGAAAGTATATACAAGTGTGTGTGTAGGGTACGTGGCTACAGGTGTGTGCAGGGTCAATATGTACAGGTGTGTGTAGGGTCAGTATGTACAGGTGTGTGTAGGGTCAGTATCTACAGGTGTGTGTAGTGTCAGTATGTACAGGTGTGTGCAGGGTCAGTATCTACAAGTGTGTGTATGGTCAGTAAACACAGGTCTTTGTGTAGGGTCAGTAGTATCTACAGGTGTGTGTGTAGGGTCAGTATGTACAGGGTGTGTGTGTAGAGTCAGTATCTACAGATGTGTGTGTAGGGTCAGTATCTACAGGTGTGTGTAGGGTCAGTATGTACAGGTGTGTGTAAAGTCAGTATCTAGGTGTGTGGTGTGTGTGTAGGGTCAGTATGTACAGGTGTGTGTGTAGAGTCAGTATCTACAGATGTGTGTGTAGGGTCAATATATACAGGTGTATGTGTAGAGTCAGTATCTACAGGTGTGTGTAGGGTCAGTATGTACAGGTGTGTGTGTAGAGTCAGTATCTACAGGTGTGTGTAGAGTCAGTATCTACAGGTGTGTGTGTGGGTCAGTATCTACAGGTGTGTGTAGAGTCAGTATCTACAGGTGTGTGTAGGGTCAGTATCTACAGGTGTGTGTAGAGTCAGTATCTACAGGTGTGCGTGTAGGGTCAGTATCTACAGGTGTGTGTAGAGTCAGTATCTACAGGTGTGTGTAGAGTCAGTATCTACAGGTGTGTGTGTATGGTCAGTATCTACAGGTGTGTGCGTGTGTAGGGTCAGTATCTACAGGTGTGTGTGTAGGGTCAGTATGTACAGGTGTGTGTGGGGTCAGTATGTACAGGTGTGTGTGTGTATGGTCAGTATGTACAGGTGTGTGTGTATGGTCAGTATCTACGGGTGTGTGTGTATGGTCAGTATCTACAGGTGTGTGTGTATGGTCAGTATCTACAGGTGTGTGTATGGTCAGTATCTACAGGTGTGTGTGTAGGTCAGTATCTACAGGTGTGTGTGTGTGGTCAGTATCTACAGTGTGTGTGTGTATCTACAGGTGTGTGTAGGGTCAGTATATCTACAGGTGTGTGTGTAGGGGTCAGTATCTACAGGTGTGGTGTGTGTGTAGGGTCAGTATCTACAGGTGTGTGTAGAGTCAGTATCTACAGTGTGTGTGTAGAGTCAGTATCTACAGGTGTGTGTGTAGAGTCAGTATCTACAGGTGTGTGTGTAGGGTCAGTATCTACAGGTGTGTGTGTAGAGTCAGTATCTACAGGTGTGTGTAGAGTCAGTATCTACAGGTGTGTGTTGTGTAGGGTCAGTATCTACAGGTGTGTGTGTAGAGTCAGTATCTACAGGTGTGTGTGTAGGGTCAGTATCTACAGGTGTGTGTGTAGAGTCAGTATCTACAGGTGTGTGTGTGTAGAGTCAGTATCTACAGGTGTGTGTGTAGGGTCAGTATCTACACAGGTGTGTGTAGAGTCAGTATCTACAGGTGTGTGTGTAGGGTCAGTGTGTGTCTACAGTATCTACAGGTGTGTGTGGTCAGTATCTACAGGTGTGTGTGTAGGGTCAGTATCTACAGGTGTGTGTAGGGTCAGTATCTACAGGTGTGTGTAGGGTCAGTATCTACAGGTGTGTGTGTGGTCAGTATCTACAGGTGTGTGTAGGGTCAGTATCTACAGGTGTGTGTGTAGGGTCAGTATCTACAGGTGTGTGTGTGTAGGGTCAGTATCTACAGGTGTGTGTGTAGGGTCAGTATCTACAGGTGTGTGTGTGTAGGTCAGTATCTACAGGTGTGTGTGTAGTGTCAGTATACAGGTGTGTGTGTGTAGGGTCAGTATCTACAGGTGTGTGTAGGGTCAGTATCTACAGGTGTGTGTGTAGGGTCAGTATCTACAGGTGTGTGTAGTGTCAGTATCTACAGGTGTGTGTGTAGAGTCAGTATCTACAGGTGTGTGTGTGTAGGTCAGTATCTACAGGTGTGTGTGTGTAGGGTCAGTATCTACAGGTGTGTGTGTAGGGTCAGTATCTACAGGTGTGTGTGTAGGTCAGTATCTACAGGTGTGTGTAGGGTCAGTATCTACAGGTGTGTGTGTAGAGTCAGTATCTACAGGTGTGTGTGTAGGGTCAGTATCTACAGGTGTGTGTAGAGGGTCAGTATCTACAGGTGTGTGTGTAGAGTCAGTATCTACAGGTGTGTGTGTGTCAGTATCTACAGTCAGTATCTACAGGTGTGTGTAGAGTCAGTATCTACAGGTGTGTGTGTAGGGTCAGTATCTACAGGTGTGTGTATGGTCAGTATCTACAGGTGTGTGTGTAGGGTCAGTATCTACAGGTGTGTGTAGGGTCAGTATCTACAGGTGTGTGTGTAGGGTCAGTATCTACAGGTGTGTGTAGGGTCAGTATGTAGTAGGTGTGTGTGTATGGTCAGTATCTACAGGGTGTGTGTGTAGGGTCAGTATCTACAGGGTGTGTGGTGTAGGTGGGTAGGGTAGTATCTACAGGTGTGTGTGTAGGGTCAGTATCTACAGGTGTGTGTTAGGGTCAGTATCTACAGGTGTGTGTAGGGTCAGTATCTACAGGTGTGTGTGTATGGTCAGTATCTACAGGTGTGTGTGTGTAGGGTCAGTATCTACAGGTGTGTGTGTGTAGGGTCAGTATCTACAGGTGTGTGTAGGGTCAGTATCTACAGGTGTGTGTGTGTGGTCAGTATCTACAGGTGTGTGTGTAGGGTCAGTATCTACAGGTGTGTGTGTAGGGTCAGTATCTACAGGTGTGTGTAGGGTCAGTATCTACAGGTGTGTGTGTATGGTCAGTATCTACAGTGTGTGTGTGTAGGGTCAGTATCTACAGGTGTGTGTGTAGGGTCAGTATCTACAGGTGTGTGTGTGGTCAGTATCTACAGGTGTGTGTGTGTAGTGGTCAGTATCTACAGGTGTGTGTGTAGGGTCAGTATCTACAGGTGTGTGTGTAGGGTCAGTATCTACAGGTGTGTGTGTAGTGTCAGTATCTACAGGTGTGTGTGTAGGGTCAGTATCTACAGGTGTGTGTAGTGTCAGTATCTACAGGTGTGTGTGTAGGGTCAGTATCTACAGGTGTGTGTGTAGGGTCAGTATCTACAGGTGTGTGTAGGGTCAGTATCTACAGGTGTGTGTAGAGTCAGTATCTACATCGGATGCGGTCGTGTTTCATCCTACCATTAGAGTAGACACATTCCATCTTCGTTGATGCTGTCTGAACACAAGGGTGTACGACTGGTTCTTTTGGGGCGCGCGCGCGCGCGCGCGCGCGCGCGCGCGTGTGTGTGTGTGTGTGTGTGTGTGTGTGTGCGCGTGCGCGTGCGTGCGTGCGTGCGTTTGTGTGTGTGTGTGTGTGTGTGTGTGTGTGTGTGTGTGTGTTTGTGAGTGTGCATGCATGCGTGCGTGTGTGCGCGTCAGTGTGTGTGTGTGTGTGTGTGTGTGTGAGAGAGAGAGAGAGAGAGAGAGAGAGAGAGAGGAGAGAGAGAGAGAGAGCCTGCGTGCGTAAATGAATGTGCGCCTGTATACGCGTGCATACGCGCGCTTGCGCGCTTGCGCGCGCGCGCGCGTGTGTGTATGTGTGTGTGTGTGTGTGTGTGTGTGTGTGTGTGTGTGTGTGTGTGTGTGTGTGTGTGTGTGTGTGCGTGCGCGCGCGCTCGCGTGAGTATCCGTGCATGTTTGTCATTCATTCCACCAACACATCATGGTCCACGCTTCTATGAACGATGAAATGGACATCTTCGTGCCTCAAAAGCTGTTTGCTTCGTTGTGTTTACATGCACACATATACACATGTCGCTTAAAAGTCTCACCTGAAAAAACTCTGAGAGAGTTTGTGTTGCACAAAAGCTGAACCCAAAGAACGAATCCTTCTCTGACCTAATGGACTCATGTGGAATTCAAAACTAGGACTCTTACATTCAGAGATCAGTGGTTTATTCAGAAGGCCAGACACGTTAAGAGAACAATGGTTTATCTGCAAGGCCTAGCAGGTTAGGGGAACACTGCTTGATCTACAAGGCCTTGCAGTTTAAGAGAACAATGGTTTATCTACAAGGCCTAGCAGGTTAGGGGAACACTGCTTTATCTACAAGGCCTAGCAGTTTAAGAGAACAATGGTTTATCTTCAAGGCCCAGCAGGTTAAAAAAAAGTTTATCTTTAAGGCTCAGTAGGTTAAAAAAAAAAAACAATGGTTTATCTTTAAGGCTCAGCAGCAGGTTCATAGAACAATGGTTTATCTTCAATGCCTAGCAGGTTAAGAATACAATGGTTTATCTTTAAGGCTCAGCAGGTTTAAAAAAAAAAGCAATGGTTTATCTTTAAGGCTCAGCAGGTTAAAAAGAGCAATGGTTTATCTTTAAAAGTGGATTAAAAATAACAATGATTTATTTTTAAGGCCTAGCAGGTTCATAGAACAATGGTTTATCTTCAAAGGATTAGCAGGGTTAAAAAAATGGTTTATCTTCCAGGCCTAGCAGATTAAAGGAAAAAATGGTTTTTATCTTCAAGGCCTAGCAAGTTAAAAAAAAAAAACCAAGGGTTTATCTTTAAGGCTCAGCAGTTGAAAAACAATGCATTATCTTCAAGGCCTAGCAGTTTATAAAACAGTGGATTATCTTCAAGGCCTAGCAGTTTATAAAACAGTGGATTATCTTCAAGGCCGGGATTATCTTTCAAGGCCTGGCGGTTAATATATTACGAAAAACAGTGGACTATCTTCAAGGCCTGGCCGGTTAATTAATTAAGTAACAGAAAACAGTGGATTATCTTCAAGGCCTGGCCGGTTAAGAAAACAGTGGATTATCTTCAAGGCCTGGCCGGTTAATATAATTAGGAAAAACAGTGGATTTCTTCAAGAGGCCTAGCAGGTTAAGAGATCAGTGGATTATCTTCAGGAAGGCCAAGCAAACTTTTACAGATGTTTCAGAAAGAATTCAGCTTTTTGTGTGTGAACTGGTTTTCAGTGGTTTCAGCGCGAATGAATGGGGGAACAGAAAAAACTTATATAACGAGGGGAACAAAGAAGCCTAGCAGCAATATCACATCGAGCTGATAAAAGTATCGCGTATTCCCTCGAAGACCAGCGCGCAAGATTTGCGTCCCTATTTGATTGCTGTGTGTCACCTGTAGGTCTGCTTCTTGTTTCCTTCAGTC
>JADBJO010004500.1:33233-48233 GCA_016801955.1 Conus betulinus
TGCCCTCAATGTGTACACTTAGCGCCTCTAGAGTGCCCTCAATGTGTACACTTAGCGCCTCTGGCGTGCCCTCAATGTGTACACTTAGCGCCTCTAGCATGCCCTAAATGTGTACACTTAGCGCCTCTAGAGAGCCCTCCATGTGTACACTTAGCGCCTCTAGAGTGCCCTCAATGTGTACACTTAGCGCCTCTAAAGTGCCCTCAATGTGTACACTTAGCGCCTCTAGCGTGCCCTCAGTGTGTACACTTAGCGCCTCTAGCATGCCCTAAATGTGTACACTTAGCGCTCTAGAGAGCCCTCCATGTGTACACTTAGCGCCTCTAGAGTGCCCTCAATGTGTACACTTAGCGTCTCTAGCGTTGCCTCCATGTGTACACTTAGCGCCTCTAGAGTGCCCTCAATGTGTACACTTAGCGCCTCTAGCGTGCCCTCAATGTGTACACTTAGCCCCTCTAGAGTGCCCTCCATGTGTACACTTCGCGCCTCTAGCGTGCCCTCAATGTGTACACTTAGCGCCTCTAGCGTGCCCTCAATGTGTACACATAGCGCCTCTAGCGTGCCCTCAATGTGTGCACTTAGCCCCTCTAGCGTGCCCTCCATGTGTACACTTAGCGCCTCTAGCATGCCCTCAATGTGTACTCTTAGCGCCTCTAGCTTGCCCTCAATGTGTACACTTAGCGCCTCTAGTGTGCCCTCCATGTGCACACTTAGCGCCTGTAGAGTGCCCTCAAAGTGTACACTTAGCGCCTCTAGAGTGCCCTCCATGTGTATACTTAGCGCCTCTAGAGTGCCCTCCATGTGTACACTTAGTACCTCTAGCTCGTCCTCAATGTCTACACTTAGTACCTCTAGCACGTCCTAAATGTCTACAGTTATTACCGTCCTCAATGCCTACACTTAGTACCTCTAGCACGTCCTAAATGTCTACACTTAGTACCTCTAGCACGTCCTCAATGTCTACACTTAGTACCTCTAGCACGTCCTCAATGTCTACACTTAGTACCTCTAGCACGCCCTCAATGTCTACACTTAGTATCTCTAGCACGTCCTCAATGTCTACACTTAGTAACTCTAGCACGTCCTAAATGTCTACACTTAGTACCTCTAGCACGTCCTCAATGTCTACACTTAGCACCTCTAGCTCGTCCTCAACGTCTACACTTAGTACCTATAGAACGTCCTCAATATCTACACTAAGTACCTCTAGCACGTCCTCAATGTCTACAGTTGTTACCGTCCTCAATGCCTACACTTAGTACCTCTAGCACGTCCTAAATGTCTACACTTAGCACCTCTAGCACGTCCTCAATGTCTACACTTTGTACCTCTAGCACGTCCTCAATGTCTCTCCTCAATGTCTACACTTAGTACCTCTAGCACGCCCTCAATGTCTACACTTAGTACCTCTAGCACGCCCTCAATGTCTACACTTAGTACCTCTAGCACGTCCTCAATGTGTACATTTAGTACCTCTAGCACGTCCTCAATGTCTACACTTAGTACCTCTAGCACGTCCTCAATGTCTACAGTCATTACCGTCCTCAAAGCCTACACTTAGTACCTCTAGCACGTCCTCAATGTGTACACTTAGTACCTCTAGCACGCCCTCAATGTCTACACTTAGTACCTCTAGCACGTCCTCAATGTCTACACTTAGTACCTCTAGCACGTCCTCAATGTCTACACTTAGTACCTCTAGCACGTCCTCAATGTCTACAGTTATTACCGTCCTCAATGCCTACACTTAGCACCTCTAGCACGTCCTCAATGTGTACATTTAGTACCTGTAGCACGTCCTCAATGTCTACACTTAGTATCTCTAGCACGTCCTCAATGTCTACACTTAGTACCTCTAGCACGTCCTAAATGTCTACAGTTATTACCGTCCTCAATGCCTACACTTAGTACCTCTAGCACGTCCTCAATGTGTACACTTAGTACCTCTAGCACGCCCTCAATGTCTACACTTAGTACCTGTAGCTCGTCCTCAATGTCTACACTTAGTACCTCTAGCACGTCCCTATATGTCTACAGTTATTACTGTCCTCAATGTCTACACTTAGTAGCTCTAGCACGTCCTCAATGTGTACATTTAGTACCTGTAGCACGTTCTAAATGTCTACACTTAGCACCTCTAGCACGTCCTAAATGTCTACACTTAGTACCTCTAGCACGTCCTCAATGTCTACACTTTGTACCTCTAGCTCGTCCTCAATGTCTACAGTTATTACCGTCCTCAGTGTCTACCTTAGCACCTCTAGCTCGTCCTCAATGTCTACACTTTGTACCTCTAGCTCGTCCTCAATGTCTACAGTTATTACCGTCCTCAATGTCTACACTTAGTAGGTCTAGCACGTCCTCAATGTGTACATTTAGTACCTGTAGCACGTTCTAAATGTCTAACTTAGCACCTCTAGCACGTCCTCAATGTCTACACTTAGTACCTCTAGCACGTCCTCAATGTCTACACTTTGTACCTCTAGCTCGTCCTCAATGTCTACACTTAGCACCTCTAGCTCGTCCTCAATGTCTACACTTAGCACCTCTAGCTCGTCCTCAATGTCTACAGTTATTACCGTCCTCAATGTCTACAGTTATTACTGTCATCAATGTCTACAGTTATTACCGTCCTCAATGTCTACAGTTATTACCGTCCTCAATGTCTACCGTCCTCAATGTCTACAGTTATTACCGTCCTCAATGTCTACAGTTATTACCGTCCTCAATGTCTACAGTTATTACAGTTATTACCGTCCTCAATGTCTACAGTTATTACCGTCCTCAATGTCTACAGTTATTGCCGTCCTCATGTCTACAGTTATTACCGTCCTCAATGTCTACCGTCTCAATGTCTACAGTTATTACCGTCCTCAATGTCTACAGTTATTTACCGTCCTCCTCATGTCTACAGTTATTACCGTCCTCAATGTCTACAGTTATTACAGTTATTACCGTCCTCAATGTCTACAGTTATTACCGTCCTCAATGTCTACAGTTATTACTGTCCTCAATGTCTACAGTTATTACTGTCCTCAATGCCTACAGTTATTACCGTCCTCAATGTCTACAGTTATTTACCGTCCTCAATGCCTACAGTTATTACCGTCCTCAATGCCTACAGTTATTACCGTCCTCAATGCCTACAGTTATTACCGTCCTCAATGTCTACAGTTATTACCGTCCTCAATTACCGTCCTCAATGTCTACAGTTATTACCGTCCTCAATGTCTACAGTTATTACAGTTATTACCGTCCTCAATGTCTACAGTTATTACAGTTATTACCGTCCTCAATGTCTACAGTTATTACCGTCCTCAATGTCTACAGTTATTACTGTCCTCAATGTCTACAGTTATTACTGTCCTCAATGTCTACAGTTATTACCGTCCTCATGTCTACAGTTATTACCGTCCTCAATGTCTACACTTAGCGCCTCCAGTGCGACTTATTGTCTGCACTCAGCGCTGAAAGCACACTCTTAGAGTCGACGTTTGGCGTCTCTAGCTGGCCCTCCAAGTCTACACGTAGAGTCCTTGACAGATAACTAAACGTAGAGTCCTTGACAGATAACTGTACGTAGAGTCTTTGACAGATAACTGTACGTAGAGTCCTTGACAGATAACTGTACGTAGAGTCCTTGACAGATAGATGTACATAGAGTCCTTGACAGATAACTGTACGTAGAGTCCTTGACAGATAACTGAATGTAGAGTCCTTGACAGATAACTGTACGTAGAGTCCTTGACAGATAAATGTACGTAGAGTCCTTGACAGATAAATGTACGTAGAGTCCTTGACAGATAAGTGTCCTAACAGAATCCTGTCAGGTAGGACACCCCGTGTATGTTGATGTGAAATGAAAAACACCATCCCTTTCTCACTGGAAAACCGCAAGGGTGAAATCCAATGGCTGTTCTCTGAACTTATCGAAAGCAAGTCCACAGCATTTTGACACTCCCACAGCCCGACGCATGTATAAAAACATTTACGAATTGAAGTGACAGAAATGAAAAAAAAACCAACAAATAAAGACAAATATAAAAATGTCATTTCGAATTCAGCTTCGTTACGATGCAAAACATAAACTAACATACATAAAAAGGTGGAAAGTACCACTTTTTAAACACATAGTACAAGAGCGTACGAGTCAGACCCAGTTTTAAAACAGTTTAATCACCGATAATCGATAAACTTTGGTTACACATATGGAACACACAATGGACCTTGGGACCAATGTACCTTGGGACCAACGGATCTTGGGACCAATGGACCTTGGGACCAATGGCATGACCCCACCCAAAATCTTCCAGTAATGTTTGGTGTATATGCCAAGGAAAGATTTCTGTCCATCATGTACTACTAGACTGCTCAACTTTAGCAGGACGATACAAGTTAAACAGGTATAGATACTGCATATGTTGAAAGCATTGACCATACTTTACATGACACATGTATTACGGACATCGCACAGGTCACTGTTCAGTCAGAGTTGGTCAGACTGTCCTGGTTTGTTTCCCCAGAAGTATTCTGAGTGTAGTGTCTAGATTCCCACATGTGAAGGAGAGAGAAAGGGAAAATGATCAGGGACAGCATGTGTGACAATCTCAGTGATGTCTGTTGCCTTTCACTGCCGTGTAATATCATGGAGGAAGAACAGACGTTAAAATAACCACTGAACTGTTGAACACTTCAACTTAAACACAGCCTGTTTAGGCATCAACGCTTCTCCAGGTCAAGCGCTTTCAAGAGAGATAACTCGCGTAATGTAAAGTAATGATCTTTTTTTTCCCAACTGGACGACCTGAAACGATAATGTAAGCGACACGGAATTCAAAGAAATCAGTCAGACAGCGGCGCCATTGTAGATGAACAAATTCACAGATGAAATCCTAAAGAAGCACGTCAACGTGAAACGGGGACCCCGACAGCAATCGGCGCCATCTTCGTCCCTATGCCAACAACCTCCGAGAGGACTGCTACACTGAGAACGTTTCAGATCAAACGCTCGCCAACAGCTACATACCTCGGACTCTGCGTCTCCATCGAAAGAAAATTTACAACATTTGACGAATCTATCAACCCGATTTGTACAGTCATAGTTATACAAAAAAAAAACAGAGATAAACACACACACACACACACACACACACACAAAATGACGAAATGGAAACAATGTACTTGCTAATTCATCTTTCCGATTAAAATCTGCGTTAATTTTCAGTATAAATGCGATGGATTGCGCCTTAAAGGGCGAATAGCCTAATAAGGAGACTTTTGAAATTATGTTTAGTTCTGTTCTTTTGGTCCTCATTCAAAACGAAATAAAACAAAGACGTCATCTGATTGGCGAGCAGAATCCGCGGCACTCTAAGGTGGCAAACGCACCGTTCAAACGGACTGGGCGCCTACTTGCGGTAGAACCCACACAGACTTAGCAACGTACCCCTGATATCCTAAATATAGAAGGACAGCGTGTGTAGTACGTTTGATCAATGGATCAATACCAAAGAAAAACAAAAACGAAAGCCACCATGACGTGCTAAACAACCTGGTTTGAACCTAGCTGCAGTCGGCAGGAATGGTTCGAGGCGCAGATCTAGCAATCCCCGTGTCGCCTACCTCTGAGTGGCATGTTCATGACAATCGTGTGACAGACGCAGCGTCTCTTGTGTATCATTTCCGAACAGGACCATGTTGCAATGCCACGAGGAAAGTGTTGAAGCTGTGTGCTTACCTTTCCGCGCGCACCATGTCTCCTTCCGCGCGCATCATGCCTCCTTCCGCGCGCATCAGGTCTCCTTTCGTGCTCTTTCATGTTTCCTTCCGCGCGCTTCATGTTTTCTGACTTGGGCTAAAATGAGAGAGAGAGAGAGATAACCGGAACGAACATGATTCATTTAACACAAACACGAGAGAGAGAGAGAGAGAGAGAGGGGGGGGGGGTTCATTTACACAAAAGCAACACAAAAATGCGATTTTTTTTTTTTTTTTGCTTTCATATATACGAAAAAAAGTATAGTATCAATTCCAGGGCCGGATCAGTCGTATCAGAGGGGAGTTTTCACAGGGGATTCTGGGTGTTCTTCCCCAGTGGTAGCACTAAGGGCAACGAGAGAAAAATGCCATTTTTGTCAGGCACGGGGGTGGGGCTGGGGGCTGTGGGGAAAGAACGGGGGTCCAGAAACCTCGGAACTCTCCAGTCCGCTCCGGCATTCACACTACAGGTCGGCATCAGTATAACCTTCATGTTTCTTCTCCATCATCATTACCACCCCTTATCACACTACAGGTCGGCATCAGTATAACCTTCATGTTTCTTCTCCATCATCATTACCACCCTTTATCACACTACAGGTCGGCATCAGTATAACCTTCATGTTTCTTCTCCATCATCATTACCACCCTTTATCACACTACAGCTCGGCATCAGTATAACCTTCATGTTTCTTCTTCTCCATCATCATTACCACCCCTTATCACACTACAGGTCGGCATCAGTATAACCTTCATGTTTTTCTTCTCCATCATCATTACCACCCTTATCACACTACAGGTCGGCATCAGTATAACCTTCATGTTTCTTCTCCATCATCATCATTACCACCCTTTATCACACTACAGGTCGGCATCAGTATAACCTTCATGTTTCTTCTCCATCATCATTACCACCCCTTATCACACTACAGGTCGGCATCAGTATAACCTTCATGTTTCTTCTCTCCATCATCATTACCACCCTTTATCACACTACAGGTCGGCATCAGTATAACCTTCATGTTTCTTCTCCATCATCATTACCACCCCTTATCAAAAGTGCCTTCTCTGACTTGTTGGTATTGGTGGCAGCAGCAGCAGAAGTAGTAGTAGAAGTAGTGGTGGTAGTAATAGTAGTAGTAGTAGTAGTAGTAGTAGTAACAGCACCAGTAGCAGTAGTAGCAGTAGTAGTAGTAGTAGTAGTAGTGGTGGTAGTAGTAGTAGTAACAGCAGCAGTAGCAGTAGTAGTAGCAGTAGTAGTAGTAGTAGTAGTAGTAGTAGTAGTAGTAGTAGTAGTAGTAGTAGTGGTGGTAGTAGTAGCAACTTGACGATACTGCTGCTGATGCCGCTGATGCTGTTGTTGCTGCTGCAGCTGTTGTTACAGAAACTACTACTACTATCACTGCTACAACTACCTCTACCTCTACCACTCTTTTTTTATGTGGCATCAGTTATCGGATCAATGAAGCACCTAAGGCGGTGACGATTTTTTTTCCCCCTATGGCCCGAAATCCACCTCTTCATTTTTTGGTGCTTCACAGTGTCCTCTTCATCTGAAAAAAAAAAAAAAAAAAAAAAAAAAAAAAAATCAAAAAGCGAAAAGAAAAAAAAAAACAATTTCAACTACTTTTGCTTTTCCATTTTTTTTTTTTTTTTTGGTCTCCAATCAGTCTCTCTACACACCATGCAGAGTCTGTATTTTTTTACAAATGGACACATTTTTGCTGATTTTAGTGTTTTAGTGGTTGATACAAAGTGTCTGGGTTTGTTTATGTTCTAATGTGTGGTGTACTGGCACTCTCACGCTGGTAATGTGCTGCTTATACAACGCTAACCACTTAAATGAAGCAAAAGACTTAACTTTTTCCCTATTTTTTTTTTCCGAAGACAGACAGACGTAAAAAAAAGAAAGAAAGAAAAAAAAAGGATCGGCTTATACAAGCTTTAAAATTCACATCAAACGAAGAGAGGTATGGCGACTGAGGAAAGTAGTTATGATCATAATAATACCCATCACTGTCGCTCATGAACATAATGTTCCCGGTAATCATCCCTAAAGAAGAAGAGCGAAAAAGAAAGCAAGGACGATCCTAGGGAAGATGGAAACGTATACAAGAGACTTAGACGAGGGTCACATATAATCTCGGAAATTGGTCTATTCCCCAAAGATGCTACCCCTTAGCGAAAAGGGGGTCTAAAAGGGAGACATGAGGAAAGCCAGAAGCGAGATAATAAGTGTATGTGTAAGGGAGGTGGGGTGGAGGGGGGTGGGGGGTGGGGGTTGGGAGGTGCGCGTCTGTGTATGTTCATGTATGTTTGTCAGCGTGTGTGTGTGTGTGTGTGTGTGTGTGTGTGTTGTGTGTGTGTGTGTGTGTGTGTGTGTGTGTGTGTGCGTGCGTGGGACAGTGTGTTTGTGCGTGCGTGAGTGGGCTTGTGCAGAGTGTATGCAAATGTACAGTGGTGGCAAGCCATACATAGATACAGCTCTAGGAATGAACAGATATATAAGCAATGACCTGTGTAATTTAGAACAAATTTATGCATATACAAACAGGACAAATAGGCAAAACAAACGGATAAACATTAACCAGTACCACAGCACAAACTGATGGCTTCTTCTTTTATTGCTACTACTACTGGTAAATACGCTAAAGTAGCCGGAGAGAGAGAGAGAGAGAGAGAGAGAGAGAGAGAGAGAGAGAGAGAGAGAGAGAGAGAGAGAGAGAGAGAGAGAGAGAGAGAGAGAGAGAGAGCCGACGGTCAACTCAAGAGTTCGACTGTCACAAGATATCATCCACCCAACCTTGGTGAAATTCAGGTGAGGTGGAAAGAGGAAAGACGAACTCGTTCAATAATATTTTCCTTTTTTAAATCTATTTCATAACTAATGTCCCTTATATTTCACCATACCGAGGATACAGATACGTGTGTCTCAGATTGTCTACCTGCTCTGTGCGACAATACTGAAGACCCATAAAGTCAGCAACGTACATTTGTGTCTGTATATTCCTTCCGCGCTTGTTGCTGCTTTACGTAGCTGTCAGCTCGCAGTTAAATGGGCAAGCTTGGAAATTTACTTTGTGTGTGTGTGTGTGTGTGTGTGTGTGTGTGTGTGTGTGTGTGTGTGTGTGTTTGAGTGTGTGCGAGCGTGTGTCTAAGTTTCTTACTTTTGGGGGGGATACTTTCTTGGTCTGCGTGTCCGTGGTCTGCAGGTGAATGAGTGCCCTAGCCACCATTAGGCTGGAGATGTGCACAGGTAACTGTGTCAGTATGGGAGCGACAGGTGCCTTCATATCATATCACTGTCATATCACAAATATTACCTCTCAAATGCCTGAAAAAACGGTGCTTAAACTATGACACCGCAAGCTTTCACTGTAGTCCGAGTGGGCGGGCGCGCGCGAGCGCACACACACACACACGCTGACTGACTGAAACTAGTTTGTGCTGGTCACATTAACTTTACGTTAACGTTTGGATGTGCTGACATGTAAGAAAACATGAAAGAGTAAAAAAAAAAAAAAACCCACATATCACGGATAAGTTCGGGTGAATTAAGTCTGGAAAAGGGGTAGAGTCAAAACAAAGTCAAAGACACACACACACACACACACACATATATATATATATATATATATATATATATATATATATATAAACTAATAAATTCCAAGGATAAGTACCGAGCACCATTCCAGCAACTTACAAAGCAGCTTGGTATTGCAATGACTACAAGAATATTGAATTATAAACAAAGCTTGCTCTTATGTCTTAGATTGTAGAAACAGGGGGTGATATACCCTTTATATCTGCAGTGGTAGATAATTCTGCCTAACTGACAGTATGTGCTAGAGTGGGTGAATGGGGAATAATAAATACTTCTCAAAATGAACCTTCAGCAAGCTTATAGTCTCATAAAGCAGGAGACAATCCCCAATGGGGAGGAAGCTCACTAACATATAACTCCCGGTCAGATACCGATATTTCGAAACCTGATTGTTTCTCCTCAGTGATCTCGGAAAGTAATAGTTGGATTCCCTCTGCCTTTTCGGTTTTAAAAGAATGCTATACCTGAAAAAGGCTGGTGTGCAATACCGTAGTATGTTTGTTGAGTTTTCAAAAAACCAACCAAAGGTGCCACCTAAGAAGCAAAAGAAAATCATGAAAGAGCAAAACAAGCAACATTTTCTTGTGAAAAGTAGAAAATGTAAAAAAAAGATAATCTCTTCAGTCACAAGTGCTGAGGGCCAGTTCTTGGAATGAATCCGCAAGGGACTAAATTACAATAAACTAATAAATTCCAAGGATAAGTACGAGCCCCATTCCAGCAACTTACAGAGCAGCTTGGTATTGCAATGACTGCAAGAAATATTGAATTATAAACAAAGCTTGCTCTTTTTTACACACACACACACACACACACACACACACACACACACACACACACACACACACGTATTCGAAGATGTCACTCACACACACACACACACACACACACACACACACACACACACACACACACACACACAATCTCTTTCTCCCTCTCTTTCTCTCTGGCTTTGTCTCTGTTCATAGCCTACAAGCATAGCCTACCTCTCAAAATGCGCTGGGCATATTTCTTGCAGCTTCACAGAAACAAATGTAGTTTACATCTGGGTAATATCAAGACAGAGAGAAGAATAACATTTCTGCCACAGTAGGATGCCGTTTAGAATGGAAGCACCCTACACAACAATTGTTTGCCTGTTGTCAGCCTTCAGTGTAAGAGATCCTGTGTTGATTGTTTTTTTTTTTTTTAATTGCATTCTTATCAATCATTATGTACTGGCGTTAGTCACATTTACGCCCGTTTGGTGAACATAATCTGTTTACGGAAAGAAGCTTACTGAATTATGTGTTGAGCACCTTTCAACAGATCAGCTTCTCTTACATTCAGGGGGCAATATACACATAGCCTATATGCTCATTTGTCGTGTGCGAACCTTAAAGAACAAACAAACAAACAACGTACCTTGAAACTATCGTGGATCGGTGAAAATCTACAAGAGCCCTGCAAATATTACTCAAGAGCTGAAGGACCAGCAAGCCGTCTCCAGCCCACCAGACGGGTTGTGTACCGCCAGCTATACAACAGCGGCGACTGACAGGCGGACGTTTTAACTAAGCTCCGCCCCCAAGTATCGCCATGGTCTTTGCTGTCTTCTCTCGCGAGATAGTTGTTCGTTCTGATGTCATCTGGCTTCAGCCATATTTTTAGCCAGCTCCAAGCTTTGTTGTTGTTGAACAGGGACTGGCGAGCGAAAGCATTCTGGGCATCGAGCTTCATTTTTAAAAAACACGGTTACTTTGGAACGTCGAGGTTTTGAGAAATCGAGGGCTGTCCTTGCCGAACTGTACACGTCTGGCTTCGAGTTGTGGTGATCGTGTGTTTTTTTTTGCTTGACTGAGCTTGCGTGTTAAGGAAGCAACTCGAGTTCTCGTATTCGCTGTCAACAAAAGGTACTGTAGGATAGTGTTGATGACAAGTCGCAAAATAAAGGTTCATAGGTGAGTGAAGTACTTTTCCTGTCCTGCTTCATGAAATAAGCATTTCCATTCGTTAGATTTCTTATAAAATCACGTTACTGATGACATGCTAAGAGAATAGCAAGTGACATCAAAAGCGGAGTCATGTGTGCATGAGTCATGGCAGGTCAGGATATCTTTGTGTTTGTGCTGCTTACTTTAATATCTTTTAGGTTAACGATTCCTGTGAACTCATTACAGACGTGTATGAGTTCTCCCAGTTTCGTTTTTTTTTCCACACCCACACACAGCCTTACTTCACCCCCGTACGTCTCGCTCTTACTCAGGTGCCCTTCCCTCCAACCCGCACCCCCCCCCCCCCTCTCTCTCTCTCTCTCTCTCTCTCTCTCTCGCTCTCTTTCTCTGTGTTTTGGTGAGAACTGGGAATCAGTGGGTGAGGGGAGAGGCGTGAGGGGTGGGATAGGGGAGAATGTTGACCAGGGGCGGGAAGAGGATGAGAACGGTTCGACTCTTCCACCTCCACCCGCACCACCCACCACCCACCCCCGTCCCTGCCACTCTGTCTCCGAGGGTGGCATGCACCTGTCTCCAACAATCCGCTCATTTTTTTTTTCAGTTCTAGTCTTCGGTAGGCCCAGGGGTGGGAAAATTCGTTCCCGTTCGTCTTTGTCGAGAAAGGGGCGTGTGACAGTCACTGAAGAAATGGAAACCGATGCTGGCTCTGTCCCTAAACGAGCGAGAGATGGGCTGTATCCGTGTGAGTATTACGTACTTGTGTGTGTGTGTGTGTGTGTGTGTGTGTGTGTGTGTGTGTGTGTGTGTGTACGCGCGCGCATGTACATGCGAGAGATGAGTTGTATCCGTGTGAGTATTACATGTGCGCACGTGCGTACGCGCGAATGTGTGTGTGTGTGTGTGTGTGTGTGTGTGTGTGTGTGTGTGTGTGTGTGTGTGTGTGTGTTTGGTGTGTGTGTGTGTGCTTAAATTTGAGTGTGTGTGTGTGTGTGTGTGTGTGTGTGTGTGTGTGTGTGTGTGTGTGTGTTCTCCTCATACTCCCCGTTTGGCAAAACATACATAGTATGTTAGAATCCTAGTCCCACCTATCCCTCCCCTCTAGGAATACTTTGGGCCACAGGGTTACTGTGGCTCGGCCACAGGCCAGGCATCTGCCCAAGCTCGGCCACAGGCCAGGCATCTGCCCAAGCTCGGCCACAGGCCAGGCATCTGCCCAAGCTCGGCCACAGGCCAGGCATCTGCCCAAGCTCGGCCATGAAAGCCCAGATCCTTTCTGCTTTGTTCACAGACTGCTTCATTTACTTATCTCTACCCCCTTCGCACTGCAGTCTCAGGGCTAGGCGGATAGGTTGTGGCGCATATGGATTAGCCCGCACTCCGCGACCCGTCCTTGATGAAACTTTTTTTTTTTTTTTTTTCAGAAACTGTAATGTGACTTTGAATCTGAAAGACACTGAAGTGTAACATTGTAACTGATCTGATGATACACTCATGACATGTACGTCATCATCACTAGCACCACCGTGTTCATCGTTCCTTTCTGTCCTGCTCACAGCCCTGTCTGCAGGGGAACAGCCCACGCACGCACGCCGGGACACCGAGATGATGAGCAGTCCCCTCGTGGAACCTTCCAGTGAGGCACCACCCTCCACCAGGGGCCAAAGAAGAGAACGCCCTGCCCACTGGCAGTGTCCCCGCACATCCACCTGAACAACAGCCGCCCCGCCCCTCCACCCCAACCTTTCCAGTGCCACCTG
This sequence comes from Conus betulinus, assembly GCA_016801955.1. NCBI lineage: Eukaryota > Metazoa > Mollusca > Gastropoda > Neogastropoda > Conidae > Conus > Conus betulinus. The sequence continues at coordinate 46,289 of JADBJO010004500.1, forward strand.
GTCAAGCAATTCAACCTCTTCCACAACCACCTGGTCCCGCAAACCCAGCGTTTCCTCAATCGTCTCCCCCTGCGGGCCAAGCGTCGCCACAGGTTTGTGACGAAGCGCATCCATTGCTTTCACCGGAAGCCTCTGAAGAGCTGCTGGATGCCCTAAAGGAGGACCACGAGGAGGTGACGAGAGAGTTTGTGTCGTTGTCTGTGTGTTGCTGTCGGCATGTACCTGTTACCTCTGGCGATATTATGTTGTGGGTATCTGTGTGTTGCTGTCAGCATGTACCTACTATCAATGGCGGTATTATCTTGTGGGTACCTGTTTGTTGCTGTCAACATGTACCTGTTATCTCTGGCGATATTATGTTGTAGGTATCTGTGTATTGCTGTCGGCATGTACCCGTTATCTCTAGCGATATTATGTTGTGGGTATCTGTGCATTGCTGTCAACATGTACCTGTTATCTCTGGCGATATTATGTTATGGGTATCTGTGAATTGCTGTCAACATGTACCTGTTATCTCTGGCGATACAATGTTGGAAAAGGGGGGGGGGTGGGGGAGTGAGGAATGGAGAAAGGGAAGACGGAAAAGAGAAGAGGGTGGAAGGAAACAAGGAGGGAGGAAGGAAAGAAATAAAGCAGGGGAATAATGGCGGGACGGAAGGGAGGAAGAAGGAAGTAGGCACTAGAGGTAGGACAGAGGAAAGCAAAGGAGAGGGGAGGGAGAAAGGAAGGTAGGAGAGATCAAAGAAATGAGGGGTGAAGGAGAGGAAATTGATGAAGACTGTAGGCTGCAAGATCATCAACACCAGCGTATAAAGCGAAAGACTAACTAACGTTTATTATCCAAGTCAGCCTAAGACATCACATGAAGTAAGTCTTACAATATGTATATCCAGAAAAGCCAGCCAAACTAAAGCACATTTCTACAACTTGAAAAGAGAGGGGTTAGTTACCGCCAAGGACATTTCTACAGGTAGTACAAGTCATTTGAACATTACTTTTTCATACTCTTTGATGTGCCGGTCGTTCTGTCGTTTTCTCTTTAGCCGCTTCTGTATTATGTGATGTTGGATTGGTCGTATCATTTAAAACTGTATAGCGTGATGTTGGATTGGTCGTATCATTTAAAACTGCATAGCGTGATGTGAAATTGGTCGTATCATTTAAAACTGCATAGCGTGATGTGAAATTGGTCGTATCATTTTTCAGACTGGACACTGGGAAGAAGGAGGAGTACAGTGGACAGCGGACATTCAGTACAGGCGCATGCTGTATTCAGAAATTTCTTCATGGATTTATTTGAAGATAGGGGGCAGCTATTCTGTTCTAAAATGCGCTTTAATGCATCGGGCAGAACATGTATTCAGAGACATGCATGTTTTTCTGTTAATTTAGACAATGGAGGTAAAGGGATAACATTTTGAAATACATTTGTTTAATCTATGGATTTTGATGTATGTCGTGGGCAAGAAATATATTCTTAGATACAATTGTGTGTTTGTGTAGCTTTTCTGTGTGTGTAAAATAAGACTTTAGAACAAGGGAGATGACAGGAAATATATTCTGAGATGGTAGGAAACACATTCTGTGTATTTATTTCCTGTGGATTTAGACAGATGGAGTGGACAGGGAATGCATTTTGAGATATTAGAGTGTTCTGTTTATATTCAAACAAAAGAAGAAGGCAGTGGGGTCATATTGTGACAGGTAGGTTGCTGTTTCTGTGGATTGAGGCATGGAGTGGGAACAAGGAATACATCCGTAGACGATCTGTTTCTCATGTAGATTTAGACAAAGGGTGAGGACAATGGATATATTCTGAGATGACTCATACAAAATATAGGGACAAAGGAACACATCCTGAGACAGTTGCTCCTAGCTGTGAGGCAAACAAAGGTTAGACACATCCTGAGACAGTTTGCTCCTAGCTGTGAGGCAGACAAAGGTT
>JADBJO010004500.1:53233-90733 GCA_016801955.1 Conus betulinus
AGAGAGAACAGGGCAGATCATGTGTGGCAGACAGTGTGCTTGGACTGCGGACAGTGTACATTCCGATCGTTGTCCTGGCGTGCGCTTCCATCAAGTATTGGGCTCTCCAGATGTATTTAGCTTGATCAACTAACCGAGAAAAGGTAACTGTATTTGCACTGAAAAGAAAGGTGTCACCTTCCTCTGTTTTTTTTTTCTTTTTCAGAACAGATCTATTGTGTATTGTTCTTGTTGTTTGTTGCCGTTGCACACTGTGTCCTTTTTTCAGGCCGTGACCCTTTTTGCGGGCTGTGACCTTTTTTAGGCTGTGACCTTTTTGAGACTGACCTTTTTTAGGCTGTGACTTTTTCACACTGTGACCTTTGTTTCAGGCTGTGACCTTTGTTTTCAGGCTGTGACCTTCTTTAAGGCCGTGACCTTCTTTCAGGCTGTGACCTTTTTCAGGTTGTGACCTTATTTCAGGCTATGAAACTTTTTCAGGCTGTGACTTTCTTTTAGGCTGTGATCTTTTTTCAGGTTGTGACCTTCTTCAGGCTGTGACCTTTCCCCGTAAAAGTTTGAGAAACTCCTGTGTGGTCGGCTTGACTATCAGAACAAGAACTGCGTAGCTCTAAAACAAAATCCTTCGAGGTTTAGTGCTTGAAACTGCGCTGTCGTTAATGGTAATGAGATTACATCGAGCGAGCATTTCGCATGTCCCAGGGTGTGTGGATGTTATATTATGAATATGGTAATGAGATCACATCGAGCGAGCATTTCGCTTGTGCCAGGATGTGGATGTTATATTATGAATATGGTAATGAGATCACATCGAGCGAGCATTTCGTTTGTGCCAGGATGTGGATCTTATATTGTGAATAGTATTTCAGGCAGGTGATGAAAACAATGAGATCCTTTGTAAGAATACAAGCTCTAAAAATCCTCGGGAATGTCGCTGATAGAATCGTGTGAACGCGGGGTACACCCACTCACCCAAAGACGCCGCCTGCTTTCCACTCAACAGACGAGAGTCCAAAGGAAATCTGTGTCCTGGTCGTCGGCAAGACGGGCCACGGCAAGAGCAGCGTGGGCAACCTCCTCATTGGCCGCGACAGCTTTCCCGTGGGCACGGGCCTGTCCACCGTGACCAAAACCACCAGATCCGACAAGGTCTACCGGGACGGCAGATGGTTCAAGGTGAGCTCGTTTCGTTAGTGAGCCGGGAGTTACAGATTGAGAATCCCGATCGTTTCGTGCACCAATGAGAGAACGCTACTATTTATAGTACGTTGGGGGTTGGGAGAGGTGAGGTGTGTGGGTTGGGTGAATGACGATGGTATGCTCTAAGAAAACAGTTCTTTTCTGACCCTGTAGCCCTTGCCGACGATGTTTGTCGTGGTTTAAATGGAAGCTGAAGAACATCTCAGATGGAGAGAAGCTGAGTCAGAGAGTGAATTGTTTAGACACTTCTAGAAATTGGATTCCGTTCTTTTTCTATCGCAGGGGCCTGTAGTCAAATAGCTGCAGTGTTTGCTTGTGGAGCTGACTTTCCTGAGTGTGAACCACTTTGTGGGGTCGCACTGTGTAAATGGCTGCCTGATTCAGTCCAGGTAAGGTGAAAGGGGGCGGAAGGAGAGGGCTCAGCCTTCCTCTTGCCATGAGCCTCTCGAGAGTTCACTGCCCCTACGGCCGTCAGATTATGGATCTTTAAAGTTGAACCCTCTGTCCTATATACGGTGTATCCGCTTATGGATCTTAAGAGTTGAACCTTCTATCGTATATGCTGTGCATCAGCTTATTGATCTTTAAAGTTGAACCTTCTGTCGTATATACTGCACCAGCTTGTGGATCTTTAAAGCTGAACCTTCTGTCGTAAATACTGTGCATCAGGTTATGGATCTTTAAAGTTTAACCTTCTGTCGTATATACTGTGCATCAGCGTTCGTGATTCACCGAAATGTGTACACTTTCTCAATATTGGTCATGAAACGGGCAAAGTGCACATGTTCGTTCTTCAGGATTGATGGGGGTAAATGGTCGAATGCGCGCTAGAAACGGACGGGGAAGAGTGAGAGTGAAAGGGTCTGAAGTGATGACCATGATTAAAAGGACCCTAACAATATTGGTAGTAATGATAGTTTTGTGTGAAAAAATGCTGTCCCGCTGTCTGTTTTTCTGTGTCCCTGTGTCCTGTCCTTGTTCCGTATTCAAGTCCAGTTTTCGACTGATCTGTTCCCAGGTCGAGCAGAGCTGGTTTTCAATATCTCATTCAATCAGAGCCAGACGAAAGGAAAGTTGCACACTGGTAGTTAGTTTACAAACTGCATTTCAAGCAGGATTCACAATGCACAAATCGGTTGTCACAGGACGGTTACAAGGGTCCCCAAAACGGAGAAGGGCTGTCCTCCGAATCCAACTAAATTCATACAGAACTCTTCATGAACCGGACAAAACCTCGTCTATTCTTCTTTGAGTTTGTTTCTTTGTTTTCTTTTTAATCCCAAGTACTAGAATCGTAACGCAGTCTTACAAAGCAGCAGCAAACGGCCCTAAGCCCTTTCCGGAGGCCCCCCCCCCTTCCCCTCCCGTGGCCCCCCCCCCCCCCCCCCCCCCCCCCCCCAGTCATGAAGGTTCCCCGTGCAGAGCCTCCCTGTAGGACTTTGCTGTCGAAGACCCAGGCCTGACGCTCCATCGGCACCCACCGGTGGCAAGTCACCCTCAGGCAACCCTCCGGATGAGACATGGCACTGCCGCTGTGTTCCTTTGGTGAGGGTCAGCAGTGTTTTTTTTTTTTTTTCTGATCAACACATATAGCGCTTCATCTAGTAATCCCCTGCTACAGACAGTGATTTCTTGTTCACGAAGCCAACGCGAATGATCCGTCTTTTTTTCGGCGAATGCCACCACCTCCACACCACCATGTGAAAACAGCGTAAAACAGCCGTTCTAAAGCGAAACGCAAGCATGTCGATGTTTGTCCGGTCAACGACAGGATAGCGATTCCAGGAGTTTGTGTTACCCTTCTCCCAGACCTATGCCCCCCCCCCCCCCCCCTCTCTCTCTCTCTCTCTCTCTCTCTCTCTCTCTCTCTCTCTCTCTCTCTCTTCATTTCACTCCACTTGACCTTCTCCCAAACCAATGCCCCCCCCCCCCCCCCTTCATTTCACTGCACTTGATGACCTTCTCCCCTCACCATCCCCAGGTGGTCGACACCCCAGAGTTGCCGCTCAGAGACTCCCACGAACAACAGCGACAGCTTGAAGAGTGGAAGAGGACAGCGTCACCGCACCCTGTCGTCATCCTCCTGGTGATCCGCTGTGACGTCAGGTTCGTGTCAGAGGAGTTCACCATCTACCAGGACCTCAAACGCCTGTGGTCCCAGACCCAACCAACCGCTGTGAACCGGCTGGTGGTGGTGTTCACGTTCCGGGACCGCCTGGACTACGACTTGGACAAACACATGGCCCGATGTCCGGAGCTGACCAGCATCTTGGAAGATGCGGGTGGCACCATGCTTGCGGTCAACACTAAGGCTTCAGGAAAAGAAAGGGAGCAGACGGTGATGAGGCTCCTGTCCTGCATTGACGAGCAAGGTGAGCATGTGGGGATAGGCGACCTCGACCCTACGGGGCTGAGTATTGCCGTTTTCAGTGGATAATGATGGCTGCTTAGTTTTAAACCCTGCCCTACAATGGCGTCAGGCTCTTAGACCTGTAGTCATGTGAACATGAGCGCCTAAATCATTTCCCTTCGCCACAACGGTCCAGCATTGTCACCTGTAATCAAGGATGAAAGAGGAGACCAGCCTACCCATGGTATTGCTTAGGTTCTGTTGAGACTGTCAGGTGCGTTCTCGAACGCCTGCATGATTTGGAGTCCGATCAATCCATCTGCGCTCCGCTCCACCTTGCAGTGATTATCAACAACACATAGCGACACCAGAAACGTGGACTGGGTCGACGAAGAGATTTCGACGAAGACCAAGACGTTTTTGTCCTAGTCGTCCTTTTAGAATTGGACAATAGCTCTGTGTAATGCAGTTTTACTCATTGTTAGGTAAAAACCAGGCAGAAAGCGCTTTCATTTACTCTGAAGTTTTAGCATCCCTATATGACTGAAACACCCTTGGTGACACAATGAACAGCGATCGTGTGCCTGTTTTCAGTGAAAGTCTTATGCAGGCAATACCACAAGTGACGTCACAGTTTTCTAAGGTGCTGGTTTTGAACAGCTAGGCTCGGCTTATTTCTCCCCCTGCCTATACATACACAGTCTCTCACACACACACACACACACACACTCTCTCTCTCTCTCTCTCTCTCTCTCTCTCTCTCTCTCTCTCTCTCTCTCTCTCTCTCTCACACACACACACACACACACACACACACACACACATTACATACACACACATTCACATGCACACACGCACGCGCACACACACACACACACACACACACACACACACACACACACACACACACACACACACACACATGCACGCACGAAAGCACACCTTCGCATACGGGCATGCCAGCATAAACACACACATACACACACACACACACACACACACACACACACACACACACACACACACACACAGTTTGGGAGAAGTGGAGAGGAAGAGGTGGGAAGCCATATCCCTGCAATGCACATGATGAAGGAAAAACGTGTTCTGTGTGTCTTCTCAGCAGGAGAGGGATGCAGACGGACGAACGCATTAGCGACCTTGGGACAACAAGCCGCTTCAAAGGTCAGTGTCCACTCCACTGGGCCTTCTCCACTATTGTTTTGGTCATTTTGTAGGCAGGGGTTTGTCTTACTCCTGTTGTCGTTTGGTGAACTGGGCTTCCTTGATGTCTTCGGTTATTTCAAAGACTGCGTGTCCTTGAGTTCTTTTTTTTTATTTACACTTTTTTGTTTGTGTGTTTTTGCTGTTCCATCTTCTGTGGCATCTTCATGGCATTGCGTTGCCTCCATGCTGCACATTCCGTCCCTTCATCCACAGGCACAGCCTACCTGCCCGCCACAGCCCCGGCACCGGCGATATACAGGGAGCAGTCGGTGACAAGTCATCGAGAGACAACCCACCAGAGGAGACACTGCACTGCTGCCGAGTCACTTAGGCGTTGTTCAGTGACGCGTGTTCTGATCCAACATACGCTGTACACAACCTACAACGCCATCTACTGACAACAATCACTGCTTTGTAGCAGAGCCAACTTGAGTGAGCTTTTCGTCCAGAAGGCGCCACCACGTCCGTCCAACGACAGTCCCTGTCAATGTGACAATACTGGTGACCCCCGACAAATCAGACCAATGCCGTAGACGTAGCGAGGACATCGAGAGCAGGGCATGAAGGCCACAGGATATAAGACTTTCTTTTTAAAATGCTGATGGGTGAGGATGATGAAGATGCCGCTAGGGACTGAAGCTGATGGATGAGGGTGATGAAGATGCCGCTAGGGACTGAAGCTGATGGGTGAGGGTGATGAAGATGCCGCTAGGGACTGAAGCTGATGGGTGAGGGTGATGAAGATGACGCTAGGGACTGAAGCTGATGGGTGAGGGTGATGAAGATGACGCTAGGGACTGAAGCTGATGGGGAGGGTGATGAAGATGACGCTAGGACTATCCACACTGGACTGAAGCTGATGGGTGAGGGTGATGAAGATGACGCTAGGACTATCCACACTGGACTGAAGCTGATGGGTGAGGGTGATGAAGATGACGCTAGGGACTGAAGCTGATGGGTGAGGGTGATGAAGATGACGCTAGGGACTGAAGCTGATGGTGAGGATGATGAAGATGCCGCTAGGGACTGAAGCTGATGGGTGAGGGTGATGAAGATGACGCTAGGACTATCCACACTGGACTGAAGCTGATGGTGAGGATGATGATGAAGATGACGCTAGGACTATCCACACTGGACTGAAGCTGATGGGTGAGGGTGATGAAGATGACGCTAGGACTATCCACACTGGACTGAGCTGATGGTGAGGATGATGAAGATGACGCTAGGACTATCCACACTGGACTGAAGCTGCATGACGGGTCTGTACTCTTCGCTTGCTTTCATGATCTGTCCCGGCATCAGCCAGGCTCGAGAGATGCAGACACCTGAATTGGAACAACGCCTCGGAGAAGCATTTGGGTCCCTCACCTCTTGCTCCCAATGTTGCTGTCCCTTTCAGCTCTTCCACTGACTGCTCTGATGTTGGTCTTCATCCTTCTGGTCGGCCCTCTGTCTGATACCCCTTATGATGAGGTCCCATTCGGTCCTTGTGGGCTGACAGCTGCCCCTTATGATGAGGTCCCATTCGGTCCTTGTGGACAGTCTGCTGCCCCTAATGATGAGGTCCCATTCGGTCCTTGTGGACAGTCTGCTGCCCCTTATGACGAGGTCCCATTCGGTCCTTGTGGACAGTCTGCTGCCCCTTATGACGAGGTCCCATTCGGTCCTTGTGGACAGTCTGATACCACTTATGACGAGGTCCCATTCGGTCCTTGTGGACAGTCTGCTGCCCCTTATGACGAGGTCCCATTCGGTCCTTGCACGCCTTGCTTCGTATCATGTTGCAGCATCTTGTGCTCCTGTCTGTGGGCTGGTTCACCCCAGCTCCCAGTCTCCACACACCATAGTCTGTCTCAGTCTCCACCCACCATGGTCTGTGTCAGTCTCCACCCACCATGGTCTGTCTCAGTCTCCACACACACCATGTCTGTCTCAGTCTCCACACACCATGGTCTGTCAGTCTCCACACACCATGGTCTGTCAGTCTCCACACACCATGGTCTGTCAGTCTCCACACACCATGGTCTGTCTCAGTCTCCACACACCATGGTCTGTCTCGGTCTCCACACACCATGGTCTGTCAGTCTCCACACACCATGGTCTGTCAGTCTCACACACCATGGTCTGTCAGTCTCCACACACCATGGTCTGTCTCAGTCTCCACACACCATGGTCTGTCTCAGTCTCCACACACCATGGTCTGTCTCAGTCTCCACACACCATGGTCTGTCTCAGTCTCCACACACCATGGTCTGTCAGTCTCATGGTCTCTGTCAGTCTCACACCATGGTCTGTCAGTCTCCACAACCATGGTCTGTCAGTCTCCACACACCATGGTCTGTGTCAGTCTCCACACACCATGGTCTGTCTCAGTCTCCACACACCATGGTCTGTCTCAGTCTCCACACACCATGGTCTGTCAGTCAGTCTCCACACACCATGGTCTGTGTCAGTCTCCACACACCATGGTCTGTGTCAGTCTCCACACACCATGGTCTGTCTCAGTCTCCACACACCATGGTCTGTCAGTCTCCACACACCATGGTCTGTCTCAGTCTCCACACACCATGGTCTGTCTCAGTCTCCACACACCATGGTCTGTCTCAGTCTCCACACACCATGGTCTGTGTCAGTCTCCACACACCATGGTCTGTGTCAGTCTCCACACACCATGGTCTGTCTCAGTCTCCACACACCATGGTCTGTGTCAGTCTCCACACAACATGGTCTGTCAGTCTCCACACACCATGGTCTGTCAGTCTCCACACACCATGGTCTGTCTCAGTCTCCACACAACATGGTCTGTCAGTCTCCCACACACCATGGTCTGTCAGTCTCCACACACCATGGTCTGTCTCAGTCTTGAAGTTAGTGTCACTATCTTTTGCTGTCTTTTGTTCCTTCACTCGCTTACGTGCTCAGTCCCCCACCCCCCACCCCCCACCCTCCCCCCCACTTCCCCACAACATAAACACATAATCTCCCCATATATATATATATATATATATATGTTGGTTGTCCATCGGATCCCATTTACGTTCTGCAGCTCATCGATGCACGCGAAGGTGGCTCTGCAGTCCTAGCCTGGAGGCGCAGAGTCTTGAACAGTGGGGGCATTGGAAGTTCGTTGTTGTGATCACTGCTGATGCAGCCCTGTGTCGCTTTTCTCTGGCATCAGTGAGCTTCCGGCGTCGTGCTTCTTCGTAGTTTGCAGCAGCTTTGTTGACTGAGACTCTCCATTTTGGTCTGTCCATAGCACGCTCCTCCAGTTCTCTCGGCTTGACGTGACACCACTGGATGTTTGCTTTCACAGTGTCTTTGTATCGCAGCTTTGGCGGCCTTGGTTTCTCTTGCCGAGCTGTAGCTCACCCATACATCAGGCGTCTTGGCATCCTAAACTCCTCCATACGGATGACATGCCCCACCCATCGAAGTTGGGCCTTGATGAGCATGGACTCAACGCTGGTGGAGTTGGCACGTTCCAGGACCTCCAGGTTGGTGATGTGGTCCTGCCAGCTGATTCCGAGTATGGAACGGAGCGCTCGCATGTGAAAGTATTCCAGTTTTTTTTTTTAAGTGTCTGCGATACAGTGTCCATGTTACACAACCGTAGAGAGGGAGGGAGTACCACCGCATTGTAGACCTTCAGTTTCGTTGATAGTCGGATACTGTGTTGATTGAGCACTCGGGTGCGGAGTCTGCCCATTGCCTGGCTAGCCTTGCCGATTCTAGAGACGATTTCTTTATCCAGGGAGCCATCACAGGAGATGGTGCTTCCCAGGTACTTGAAATGTTCGACATTGGCAAGTGGTGTGTCGTCGATGATAATGCTGGGTGCAGGTGGGTGGGTGTTTGGTGCAGGTTGGTGAAGCACCTCTGTCTTGCGAGAGACTGACAGTCAGGCCGGCCGAAGAGTTTTGAGGCCTCAGAGAAGCGATCTAGCATCATCTGCAGGTCGGATTCTGCATGGGCCACAAGGGCGCAGTCATCAGCAAAGAGGACTTCTTGAAGGAGGGTTTGCATGCTCTTTGTCTTGGCAGTGAGACGACACAGGTCGAAGAGGGAGCCATCCAAACGGTAGCGAATGTAGACCCCTTTCTCCAGGTCGCGGACGGCATGGGACAGCATACAGGTGAAGAACACATAAATAGGACTGGAGCTAGAACACAGCCCTGTTTCACACCGTTGGTGATTGCAAAGGCTTCCGTCACATTCCCGCCAGAGAGGACCTGGCCAGTCATGCCGTCGTGAAAAAGCCTGATCATTGATATAAACTTTGGCGGGGCATCCGATGCGCTCTAGGACTGTCCAGAGGGCCTCTCTATTGACCGTGTGTCAAAAGCCTTGGTCAGATCTATGAAAACAGAGAAAAGGGGCATGTTTTGTTCAATGCACTTCTCTTGAAGTTGTCGGATGGCAAAGATCATATCAGTAGTACTTCTGCCAGGCCTGAAGCCGCATTGCGCCTCCGGGAGGTTCTGCTGCTCCGATACTATGATAAGTCTGTTGAGTATAACTCTGGCAAAGATCTTCCCTGCAATAGAGAGGAGAGATATGCCCCTGTGTTTCCACAGTCAGATTTGCTTCCCTTGTTCTTGTAGAGGGAGACAATCAGGGCATCACGGAATCATCAGGCATCTCCTCCTCTTCCCAGATACTCAGCAGGACATCATGAAAGGCTTCAAGGGCGTTTGGGCCTGCCGCCTTGTAAATCTCGGCACGAATGCCGTCCTTACCCGACGCTCTGCCTGAGTTTGTCTGACGGATCGCCTTCTTAATTTCGTCTATGGTCGGGGGTTCTGCGAGCGAGTCTTGCATTGGCTGCTGGGGAATCTGGTTCAGTGCGTCTGCGTCGACCGATGAGGGTCGATTAAGTAGGTTACTGAAGTGCTCTTGGCAGCGCTTGTTCAGGCCCTCTTGGTCTTTGATCAGGGTCGAACCGTCCGAGGACAACAACGGGGAGCAGCCCGATATAGAGGGGGCTAAAGACTGTCCTCAGAGCGCTAAAGAATTTCTTGGAATTGTGGGTATCCGCGTAATGCTGGACTTCGGCCGCTTTATCTTGCCACCACTGTTCCTGCATCAGTCGAAGGTCGGACTGGACTTTTGCCTGTAGAGTTTTAAATCTTTCACGCTTAGAGACGGAGGACAGGTCATTCTGCCACTCGATATAAGCCTTGTTCTTAGTAAGGGGGCTTCTCTGATCTTGTCATCGTTTTCGTCGAACCAGTCTTCATGCGTTCTAGTTTTGGCACCAAGCACTTCCTTTGCAGTCTCAGCAACGGTATCCTTGAAGGAGGACCATTTCTCGGAGCTGCCTACGGAGGTCAGTCCATCTTGGAATTTTTCATCAAGTATTTCTTGAAATTTTGCCAGGCAGGTTGGATTCTTCAGCCTGGTGACATTGTAGGAGGCTCCAACAGTCTTGGGTCGGTTTCTGTGAGGTGGAGCGATATGCAGTGTCATTACAGCCCTGACCAGCCTGTGATCAGTCCAGCATTCAGCACCTCTCATGGCACGAGTCACTCGGACGTCCCTGATGTCGAGTTGGCGTACAATGACAAAATCGATCATGTGCCAGTGTTTTGACCTCGGGTGCATCCAGGTTGTCTTGTACTTGTCTGCCATCCTGAACAAGGTGTTGGTGATGCAAAGGCTGTGTTCTGCACACTTGCTGAGGAGGAGCAGGCCGTTGTCGTTGACCTTGCCTACTCCGTGTCTGCCCAGAACGCCTTCCCAGCCGCTGGAGTCCTTTCCTATTCTGGCGTTGAAATCGCCAAGCACAACAAGTTTGTCGCTTTGTGATGTTGACCTGATGGCAAGGTCAAAGTATTCATAGAACTGCTCTTTATCTTTATCTGGGCTGTTGAGCGTAGGAGCGTATGCACTGATGACTGTGAGGTATCTGGACTTGCTGAGTGGAATACGCAATTTCATGAGACGTTCACTGATTCCAACTGGCAGGGCTGGTATGTTCTTCAGCAGTGCTGTTCTATAGCAAATCCAACACCATGTATCCTGACCTCAGCTTGCGGCTTACCTTTCCCAGAAGAAGGTGTACCCACCTCCCTCTTCTGTCAGGGACCCTTCATCAGCAAGGCGGGTTTCGCTGAGTGCGGCAATGTCTATCCGGTAACGCTGAAGCTCTTTTGCAACAAGCGCCGTTCTTCTCTCTGGTCTCAGTGTACCGGCTCTATCCAGAAGTGTTCGGACATTCCAGGCTCCCAGAATGAACCTCTCGAGTTTTTTTTCTTTTTTTGTATTGTTATTCGACCGCTATGAGGATGAGTCTGTCAGCCGCGGTAAGCTGACCAGACGCTATTAGGGCAAGCATTTGTCTGGGGCACCTTTTTCTAGCCCCCTCCCTCATGTGAGGGTGGGCAGTGCTGTGTCCTAAAGAGGCTGCCCAGTCACCCACAGGTGCTGCCGAACTGTCCTGTTGCCCTTGGATTCAGGAACAGAGCGACCACTTGCCCATGGACCGCCTGCGTGCAGGTTTGTGACTACAACCGCCAGTGTTCATCTCCACCTGTTGCTTCGCCACGCGCCCATCGCCGCAGGACTTGAGACAGATCGGTGATGAGTTGCAAAGGGACCTGTGCGTGAATGCTTTATAGTGAGAAGACCGTTGCACAAGGGCAGTCCCACTCTCTCGGCCTGGGGAGTCTTGATCCAGTGGCACGGAAAACCGTTACGACGGGAGACTGCCAGGCTGCAGTGGATGACCAGGACTTCTATCGGTGCCGCGTCCTGCTCTAGGCGCTCCACGACACTTGCTGCCACCGCCTTTATAACCGTTGGATCTCAGATGATCTCTTCCGCTTATTCCGCCGGGAGTCAGTCTTCGCATGCATTAGGGCTGACACGGCCCGAAGCCTAGCTCACTGAGGGTTTCAGACCCGTCAGTTACCTTCACCTGGTTTCAGCCGGCTCGCCAAAGCCGTTGTCCGGGGGGTGGCCGCTGTTGCATGCGACAGCTTCGAGGAGCCACAGGTGAAAGTTGAGAGTCAGGTGAGGACCAGTGGCAGACGAGCTGCCCTGAAAAGGACATGGCGTGCCCCCCTGCCAAAGGTACTACCTCTCCCTGACACCCCAAACCCCATATATACACACACATATGAACAGATGCTTCTGCTGCTAATACTGCTGGTGATGAGGCCGTCATTTGCTACTGCTACTACTGTTACGGTCGCTACCTCTACTGCTACTTCTACTTTTATGCTGCAGCTGCTGCTAATATACGTCTACTGCTACTACTGCTGCTGCTGTTGCTGCTGCCGCTGCTAAAACTTCTTCTGCTGTGGCAGCTGCTGCTGCTACTCTTATTTCTATTACTGCTCTGCTGCTGCTGCTGCTGCTGCTGCTGCTATCATCATTGACATTGTCACAAAAAGATCACTCCGTCCTCATCATCATTGTTGTGACAGATGTGTTCATGTATTATTACAGAAGCTGCCTTTCTTTGCAGTTCGTCTACCCTGGAGAACAGTTCAAACGGTTGTTCCCGTGCGCTGTGCTGTGAGGGAAAACCAGTCACCTGACCTTCCTCTTGCCAGCTGAAGCGCGGGACTCACGTGCTGTCATTGTCTGCTAGTCGGAAGGAGCACAATTTTCATTGTTGTCAATAGCACATTGGACTCCTTGGTTAAGATTACAGCTGTTTTTTTTTTTTTCTCTCTCCAGTTTGATTTTAGGTTTTTTCGTTCGTGGCTTTTGCCTGAACGTCAGTTGAGTAGATCGTTGCTAGACAAAACGAAAACGTTCACTAAAAGAAATGTGTTGTAAAAGATGTGGAGATACTTATGTTCTGATTTTACCGGATTGTTTTCCCCATCTTTATGACACATTTACTACGTGCGGGGGTTTATTGTCGAAACACACATTATACCTTTAGTGCCGAGACGGCCCTTCGAGGCACAACAAGTAGAAAGTGTTGGATGTAAAACAGAAAAACAAAACATGGCATGAAAGCCAGCGAAGCAGCGTACTGAGGTGAACTGCTGGCAGTGAGGATGTGTGGAGGTGATGGTTGAAGATGATGGACAGTACTGAAGACAGCTGTAATTAGCGCATACTAATGGCAGCTTCGCTGCAAGGAGTCCGAGAAGGTGAAAAGAACATTGTACATAATTCCGCAAGACATGACGTCATATGCTTGAATAGCCTCAGAAATGGGTGATTGCAGAGGAAAAAAGATGTAAAACAGGAAATTTGTGTAAAATGCGCGCGTCCACACACACACACACACACACACACACACACACACACACACGCACACACGTGTGTTTTTTTATGTGTGTGTGTGTGTGTGTGCGCGTGCGCGTGTGTGTGCGTGTGTGTATGTGTGTGTGCGCGTGCGCGCGCGCGCGCGCGCGCGTGTGTGTGTGTGTGTGTGTGTGTGTGTGTGACCATATGTGTGATCTTGAGGAATTGTTTTTTTTTTTTTTTTCATGATTGTTACGATGATAAACACTTGGTGTTTTAAAGACACTTGACTGGACCTTGAAAGCTGACCTACATGAAGGGCGAGGTGGGTTCTGATCTGTCGTTGAACACATCCAGGTAGACGGGAGGTGGACTCTGGCAACATGGTCAAAGTCTGTACTGGCAACTAAAGATTGGCGATTCAATCCTAACATGACCGTTAAAACGTGTCCCGAAACGAAAACGTGTCTCTCTACTGCGACGTAACTCACAGAGTCGTCTCTCTGATAGACGCACAGCATCATGGTGTACTGGTGTATGGAACTCACAGAGTCATCTCTCTGATAGACGGTCAGCATCATGTCGTACTGGTGTATGGAGACGAAGTGTGAGGCCATGGAGTAGCTAAGGTCATCAGCAGGTTTACCATGTTTTAGAACGCTATTTCAGGAAGTACCCTCAAGCTTCTTTGGGTTCTCTTGTAAGCAGCCTGAACGGTGATTGACTGTCATACGCCTACAACAAAACAAGTTCAGGTGGAACAGCTACGTAAAAGCTCAAACGACAGAGTTGGTCTATTTGTAGTTAGAACAGAAGTACAGCTCAGCGGATGATTCAGTGCTTGGTGTGCTATATGGGTGCCTCTCTCCTTTGGGCTTCAGCCTTCAGTGTGTCATACCCATGTGACAGCTCAGCGGGTGATTCAGTGCTTGGTGTGCTATATGGGTGCCTCAGTCCTTTGGGCTTAAGCTTTCAGTGTGTCAAACCATGTGACAGGCCGTGGGTGATTCATTGCTTGGTGTGCTATATGGGTGCCTCTGTCCTTTGGCTTCAGCCTTCAGTGTGTCAAACCATGTGACAGGCTGTGGGTGATTCAGTGCTTGGTGTGCTGTATCGGTGCCTCTGTCCTTTGGGTTTAAACCCTCAGTGTGTCAAACCATGTGACAGGCCGCCTGGCCCACATTCAGCATTCATTCATACAGTGCATAGTTCTTTGATCATTTTCATCACTTGGTCGGTGACAACATGGCGGCTACCCCAACCGACCAGCACACGCTCAAGTTGTGGGCTGTGCCCGTTGTTGCAGATATAATGTACCGCTCCTCATGAACGACTGTGACGTGTTACCGAGGGTAACAGTTTGACGATGTCAGCAGCGAGTGCTTGCTCGCACATTTGCGGATGGGTTTAGATGAGTTGGCGATTGCGACTCCTCCGTTCCCAGCTTGTCCATACTGTCAAGCACCTGACGGAATGTAGTCTGAAGGGTTGACGGTTCGCTTCATTCATACCAGCCCCTACCCCCAGCTCTTAGGTGTTGCACTGCTCAGACTGTCTACAAAGTGTCGTTGTAGTTCGCGCCGACTCCTCCTCTTGCATGTCGCCATACATATTATAATCGATGTCCAGACCAATGTGAATAAAGATTTTGTCAAAAGATTTGCATCCTTTTGATTTTTTTTTCTGATGATACACAACAATCATTCATCGCTGATAGATTATGGATTTTTATAGAAAAATAAATCAAGTGGCTACTTTGGTTAGAATTATGCATCTTTTGCTCTCTTTTGTTCATTCTTTAAAACATTGTGGTGGGTTTGCATTTGTTTTTTTTTTCCCCATAGTATTGAGAATACACTCCGTGCAACTTTTCTTACTTTACATGATTGATTGGTGTTTTTTGGTCTGTGTTGGATGTAAAATAAATGGTTTTGCTGACTTTGCTGTGACTGTACTCGCCATATGTAAATATCATGAACATGTTATGATGACTAAATGTGTGTGTGTGTGTGTGTGTGTGGGGGGGGGGGGGGGGGTTGAGGACCAGCAAGTGATAACTATTTCGCATTGTGAAGATCATGTCAGGCAGTTGATGCCGGATCCTGCTCTCCTGCTGGCGAGAAGCGCTTCAGAACCAGCAGAAACCAAACTCTCCCAAATCAGGGACTGTCCCCACAAAACAATCGAACGCTCAGTGCAGGGGGGAAATGAGAACTTTAAAATAATAACACAGTAGTCTAGAACTTGAAAATGTAAACTGCGCGCTGCCTATGGGGACCAGTAACTAGACATGAAAACCCACAAGGATTAGAGGGCACGCAATAGTGCAGGTATAAAACGCTGGACACCACACCACAAGCTAGAATGGCTACAGGCTGATGCAGGATAAGCACGGATTGAAACGGTAAAAAAAAAAAAAAAAAAAAAAAAAACCAACTCAGTTCAAATACCACCAATTGACAGGAGCAAACAGAACAAACTTGTCCCAATCAAGATACAAAATTTTCCAAGACAGGCTGGCATATCGAAGGAAGCGGGAATGAGACGTAATCCTTCTCCAGCGAGTGCCGTGTTAAGACAGGCTGGCATATCGGGGGAAGCGGGTATGAGACGTAATCCTTCTCCAGCGAGTGCCGTGTTAAGACAGGCTGGCATATCGGGGGAAGCGGGTATGAGACGTAATCCTTCTCCAGCGAGTGCTGTGTTAGTTTTATGATTACTCCAAATATGACGTCAGCAGGACCAGCATACAAAGCAGTCACACACACACACACACACACACACACATCTATGGATGAAGGTAACTATGAAAAGAAAAACTCCTTTTAGATGGCTAAACTATATACGAACTAAATACCAACATGAACTGAATAAAATTGTTAGCGTTTTAATGAAAACGGGCTGGTACTTTCACTTGAAAAAAAACAAACATCATGCTATTCAATGCTGGATATGATCCGGAGAAACTCCCTTCATTTACTGTAGATGGCATTGCTTTAGAGTATGTAAAAACTGTTAAATTCCTAGGTGTACACTTAACCTCCAAACTTTCTTGGAATGTACATATTGAATACATCTTAAATAAAGCAAGGAAAAGTTTAAACTTTTTGAAAATTATAAACAAACAACCGTGGGGGCAAGACACGCATACTTTAACTTTATTTTCTACTGCTCTTGTGCGCACACGATTAATCTATGCTCAAGAAGTCTTTTTCAGCGCTCCACAATATCTATTAAATAAACTTCAGAGTATTGACTGCAAGGCTTACAAACTTGCCCTTGGAGTTCCCACACATACATCTAACATAGGAACATACAGTGAAATCGGAGTATTACCTCTGAATGCATTACGAAAAGCATGTGCTTCAAAATTCATATTAAAGAGTCTTTCACGGGATAACTTCTGTGCAAATGAAGTGTCCTTAGATTCAGAAATAGATTTCGCGAAACGGGCCAGACGAATGCAATCTACAAAAATCAATCCAGTCATTTGCCCCTAACCTCCTTAAAGATTCTAATATAAACGAAACAAAAAATTGCTAATAAGCTGTCCTTTTTAGCTTTTCCAAGATGGGAGCAAGCCAAAGCTACCTTTGATACAAATTGTGCAAATGTGTCCAAAAAGATCCACCTTATATATTGAAAAATGTCATCGATTTTCATTTAGAAAATACATACAAAAACTATTTGAAAATCTATACGGATGGTTCAGTGCTAGATAATATGGATACAGGAGCAGCATTTACAATACCTGATTTAAAAGTGGAAAAGTTGTACCATCTTGGTAGACATTTTTTCATTTTCAGTGCTGAGCTTGTTGCCATTTTGATATTACACCACGTCTTGAGTTTTCCTATTAACTCTTGTCAAATTCTAGTATGCACCGATTCTAAATCAGCCCTTAACGCTATTCAGTCTTCCAATCCAAAAGTACGTGTTGAGATAATAACAGAAATAAACCATGTCATACATCTTCTGTCAGCTAAATGCATTACAGTCACATTTGCTGGGTACCTTCTCATTGTGGAATTTCAGCAAATGAGAGGGTCGATCAGGTTGCAAAGAAAAGCAGCCCGAAATGTCGAAGGATCAATACCACTTGACATTCCCTTAGATTTAAGTGAATGTTATTCTTTAATAAACGAAACATCCAGTAAAAAAATTCAGAAATGTATTACAGAACTCAGAAATTAACTATTACCGCAACTGTATTAAACCCAATTCTGAAAAAAATCTACACACACACACACACACACACACACACACACACACACACACACACACACACACGTGCGTGCGCGCACACTCACATCGTCTGATATCACTTTTAGTGGGAAGACGTTAAACTGAAGAACAACAACAACAACAACAACAACAACACACACACACACACACACACACACACACACACACACACACACACATTGTCACTTATGACATCAAGTACATCACATATTGAGCACAGTTTCACAGTTTCGTTTGTGGATCAGCGTGATGTTTTAGGTCAGAATTCACCGGAAAGAAAAACAACTGAATAATAATCTAACTCTCGGAAAACCACGGACTCTTCGATCCCCAATAAGTGTTGTTTTAATCAACTTTTGAACCAATAAATACAAATTACATTATCACAATTGCGGTCTCTTTTTTCAAATTTGTCACCAGCAAGATTTTGAGATGTGTGTGTGTGTGTGTGTGTGTGTGTGTGTGTGCGTGTGCGTGCGTGCGTGCGTGCGTGCGTGCGTGAGCGCGCGCGCGCGCGCGCGCGCGCGCGTGTGTGTGTGTGTGTGTGTGTGTGTGTGTGTGACAATACGTTGTCAGCATGCATTGAAATGAACCTTTGTTATTATAAAAATGGTCTGCCCTGTCCTGCACGAAGTATGCCCAATTCCTTTATGTTGTAGCCAATGTACAAATTAAGGTTCGGTTACATGGGTTCTTGCAATTTCTTTAAACATGATCTAGTTGCAAAGTGAGACGACTGCAGGCGGAAATCTAAACAAATCTTAAATAAACGCTAGCGAACCGCCCAGAGAAACGTGGACAAACGAGTCACAAGACAAAACACAACGCGTTTCGACCGCATAGGTCTTCTTAAGGTAAGACACAAACGACTAAAACAACGAACATTCACTTAGCTTTGATCGCTTCAGAGTTCAGCGCAAGGAAGAAGAAATTGCCACTTATGACCTCAAATACATCACATATTCAGCACAGTTTCATTTGTGGATCAGCGTGATTTTTTACATTCAGAATTTGCCTGAAAAGAAAAACTACTGAATAATGATCTAACACTCGGAAAACCACTGAATGTTTTTTTTTTTTTCTGCGCATCACTGGCTCAAAACGTAAGACGAAAAATGTATTTCAGTAAGTACAGTATGTCTCCAAATGAATTCACATGCAATCAAGTTTCAAAACTAAACAAATCTTAAATAAATGTTAGCAAACCGCCAAAAGAAAAAAAAGTGGACAAACGAGTCACAAGAAAAAAAACACGACTCGTTTCGACCCTCTTAGGTCTTCTTCAGGCAAGATGCAAACACATTAAACAACGAAAATGAACGAGCAATCACTTATCTTCAATCACTTCAGCGCAAGATAGGCGTTCAAAACTAAAGCTTTGTACAAAATCACAATTCTACTCTTCATATTTCATTCACAAATTTTTGGCTTTGTGGCCTTTTTCAAGAGCAGAGAAAAAAACTACAAAAAAAACAACAAGCAAACAAACAATACAACTACGTACTATCCATCTTTGACATCTGGACAGATCAAAGAAGGGACAGGGTATCTTGTGCAGTATGTTTATGACTCTTTTTTTTTTATCTGTTCAGTTGTCAAAGATGGATATTACTAGTTGTATTTTTTGTTGTGTTTTTTTTCTTCTCTTGAAAAAGGCCACGAGGCCGAACATTTGTGAGTGAAATATGAGGAGTGAAATTGTGATTTTATGCACTGTGTTCTTCCCTATGGAGGATTACTGCTTTTGTTCCAAATGCTTCATAGTTTTACGAAAGTGTCGGACGAAAAACACCGTGTTGCATACTCCTCATGGTACGAAAGGTTTTGTGACTCTATAACAGCTATTACTCTGAAAAAGTTGTGTAAAGGAATAGCTGAATACATGACTTAAAGAAAACGCCTTTTTGCATGGAATTGCCTGTGAGGTCTCATCAACGACAGCCATCCCATCATGTTTGGTGTAGCCAATGCGTGTAGTTCGCGAAATTACACCGGTATTTGTAATATACACAAACACGCAAAAACACACCCGTAGACCCCAGCTCCTCCCCTTTCACCTGATCACCACACCCCCACCGCTCTCTCTCTCTCTCTCTCTCTCTCTCTCTCTCTCTCTCTCTCTCTCTCTCTCTGTGTATATAGTCTTAAGGATATCTTTTGGATATCGATTGTGTCTTCTACCCCTTCTTCTGCACATACTTAAACACACACACACACACACACACACACACACACACACACACACACACACACACACACACACACACACACACACACGCACGTACGCACGCGTGCTTGTACGATGTCCTACCGAAACAATGTGTTTTCACATGCCTAGCTAGTCAAGTGAAAAGCGTTGACCCAATCAGTGTTTTCAGTCTCACGACACAGCAAAGTACGCTAACCCATGAGCGTTTAACTCCAGTCTCAGATCGTTTGCTGAGGCCGTTCTTAAAATCACATTATTCCACATATGTATTTCTCAGAGCCGGCGGCATTGGCATCGTCACCATCCTCTTCCTCCTCTTCTTCCTCCCTCTTCTCATCCTCCTCCTCCTCCTCCTGGCCGCTGTCCTCACAGTTTGGTCCAAGGTCACGGAGGTCAGGGGTGTGGCAGCCGAAGTAGGCACCCTGGTTCTTGGCACAGAGAGTCTGAAAGAGACGGTCTCCGTTGAACCGGGTACCCTGACGTCCGTCTAAGAGTCTGCGGTGGGCAAGGATGTGTGACAGGAGAGCCAAGAGAAGGATGTACTAGTCTGGTACCATGCGCCAATTTAACAAGCTTGACACCAGAGAGAGAGAGAGAGAGAGAGAGAGAGAGAGAGAGAGAGAGAGAGAGAGAGAGAGAGAGAGAACAGGAACCGATTACATGTTATGTCTCCGTGTGAAAGTCTGCATACATTTGTCGATTCTTCCGTCAAATCGATGATAGACCCCCCCCCCCCCCCCCACACCACACACACACACACACACACACACACACACACACACACACACACACACACATTTGCAATAATTAGTTGTTTATATTCTAAACAACGAGTGGTCTTTCTGCAGCACCTCCATCATGTGAGCCAGAGCGCTTGCCGACTGATCCCTGGACGACCAAGATGCTTTGTTGTTGACGCCATAGTACCGGAAGTTGGCGTCTTCTAGGACATGGCGCAGACTTCCTCTGAAGTTTCGTACCTCTTCGTCCAGGGCCAGACGTTGTTGAACTGGACACACCAACACCTGTGCCATTATTTGCTTTGACCACAAGGTTCACGATTAAACACATTAGGAATTCACAACTTGCGAACTTGACTGAAAGACACGGATGAAAAGTTTTACCTGAAGCCTGACTGACTATTGATATGACTGTCATTCATGATTCTGAGTGTGTTTATATCTTCACGTTGCCTTTTGGACATCGTTCTCTCTCTCTCTCTCTCTCTCTCTCTCTCTCTCTCTCTCTCTCTCTCTCTCTCTCTCTCTCTCTCTCTCTACTTATTGCGTTTTTCTTTGCCTTGTTACTTCCTTAATTATGTATCTGTTTGTTTTTTTTTAATCACCGCTACCGCTACTATAAATACAAGAACAACAACAACTATTAGTATTACTACTATACTACAGCTACCACCACCACCACCACCACCACCACCACCACTACCACTACTACTACTACTACTGTTAAACTGCTGCTGCCGCCGCGCTCATGATGCTTCGGCCGCTACTGCTGCTGCTGCTGTTTTCACTCCTGCTCCTCCTACCATTGCTACTGGCCACAGCACAGGTTGATCCCTTCACTACACTTTCCTACTCAACTTACAACACACACACACACACACACACACACACACACACACACACACACACACAGAGTCGAAATTTAGAGATAGATACAACAGGGATCATGGGGCGGGGTGGGGATATTTAGAGATAGATGACAACAGGGATCATGGGGCGGGGTAGGGGTGAGGGATGGGGATGAAGGGGGGGGTGGGGTGGGGGTGAGGGGCGGGATGGGGGGGCGGGGTGGGGGTGGGGGGATGGGAAGGGGAAGGGGCGGGGTGGGGTGAAGGGGCGGGGTGGGGGTGAGGGATAGGGATGAAGGGGCGGGTGGGGGTGAGGGAGGGATGAAGGGGCGGGGTGGGGGTGTGGGGATGAGGGATGGGGATGAAGGGGCGGGGTGGGGGGTGAGGGATAGGGATGAAGGGGCGGGGTGGGGGTGAGGGATAGGAAGGGGCGGGGTGGGGGTGGGGATGGGGAGGGCGGGGGGCGGGGTGGGGGTGAGGGATGGGATGGAGGGGCGGGGTGGGGGTGAGGGATGGGGGATGAAGGGGTGTGGGGTGAGGATGGGGGATGAGGGGCGGGGGGGGGGGGGTGGGGGAGGGATGGGGATGGGGCGGGGGGGGGGTGAGGGATGGGGGATGAAGGGGCGGGGTGGGGGTGAGGGATGGGGATGAAGGGGGGGGGGGGGGGGTGAGGGATGGGGATGGGAATGGGGCTGGGTGGGGGGGGCGGGATGGGGGATGAAGGGGGGATGAAGGGGCGGGGTGGGGGTGAGGGATGGGGATGAAGGGGGGGGTGGGGGTGGGGGATGGGGGGGATGGGGGGGGGGGGGGTGGGGATGGGGGATGGGGGGGGCGGGGTGGGGGTGAGGGATGGGGATGAAGGGGCGGGGTGGGGGTGAGGGGGATGGGGATGAAGGGGCGGGGTGGGGGTGAGGGATGGGCGGGGGTGGGGGGGGGTGGGGGGGGGTGCGGGTGAAGGGGTGGGGGGGTGGGGGTGAGGGATGAGGGGGCGGGGTGGGGGTGAGGGATGAAGGGGGGGGGGGGGTGAGGGATAGGGATGAAGGGGCGGGGGTGGGGGGGAGGGATGGGGATGAGGGGGTGGGGGATGGGGGTGAGGGATGATGGGGGGCGGGGGGGGGTGAGGGATGGGGGTGGGGGCGGGGTAGGGGTGAGGGATGGAAGGGGCGTGAGGGAAGGGGTGGGGTGGGGTGAAGGGGGGGGGTGGGAGGGATAGGGAGGAAGGGGCGGGGGGTGGGGGTGAGGGGGGATGAAGGGGGGGGGTGGGGGGTGGGATAGGGATGAAGGGGCGGGGTGGGGGTGAGGGATAGGGATGAAGAGGGGCGGGGTGGGGGTGAGGGATAGGGATGAAGGGGCGGGGTGGGGGTGTGAGGGGGGGATGAAGGGGTGGGGGTGGGGGTGAGGGATGGGGATGAAGGGGGGGGTGGGGGTGAGGGATGGGGATGAAGGGGCGGGGTGGGGGGTGAGGGATGGGGATGAAGGGGCGGGGGTGGGGGTGAGGGATAGGGATGAAGGGGCGGGGTGGTGGGGAGGGTGAGGGATGAAGGGGCGGGGTGGGGGTGAGGGATGAAGGGGCGGGGTGGGGGGTGAGGGATAGGGATGAAGGGGGGGGTGGGGGTGAGGGATGGGGATGAGGGGGCGGGGTGGGAGTGAGGGATGAAGGGGCGGGGGGTGGGGGGTGAGGGATGGGGATGAAGGGGGGGGTAGGGGTGAGGGATGGGGATGAAGGGGCGGGGTGGGGGTGGGGGTGAGGGATAGGGATGAAAGGGGCGGGGGGGGGTGAGGGATGATGAAGGGGGGGGGGGGTGGGGAGGGATAGGGATGAAGGGGCGGGGTGGGGGTGAGGGATAGGGATGAAGGGAAGGGGCGGGGTGGGGGTGAGGGATAGGGATGAAGGGGGGGGGGTGGGGGTGAGGGATGGGGATGAAGGGGCGGGGTGGGGGTGAGGGATGGGGATGAAGGGGCGGGGTGGGGGTGAGGGATGGGGATGAAGGGGCGGGGGTGGGGGTGAGGATGTGGGGATGAAGGGGCGGGGTGGGGGTGTGGGATAGGGATGAAGGGGCGGGGTGGGGGTGAGGGATGGGGATGAAAGGGCGGGGTGGGGGTGAGGGATAGGGATGAGGGGCGGGGTGGGGGGTGAGGGATAGGGATGAAGGGGGGCGGGGTGGGGGTGAGGGATAGGGATGAAGGGGGGGGGGGTGGGGGTGAGGGATGGGGATGAAGGGGCGGGGTGGGGGTGAGGGATAGGGGATGAAGGGGCGGGTGGGGGTGGGGATAGACGCAGAGAAGGAGGCAGGGGAGGAGACTGGGGAAAGAAAAAAGCTATACATCTCTCCATTATTTTAACACTGCTTTACCTTACCTGTGTCTGTCTGTCTGTCTGTCTGTCTGTCTGTCTACCTGTCTGTCTGTCTGTCTGTATACGTGTATGTAGTATGTATGTATGTATGTATGTATGTATGTATGTATGTATGTATGTACACAGATGCATATATACATACATACACACATACATACACACATACATACATATGTAAACACATACATGCATGCATACATACATGCATACATAATACATACATACATACATACATACATACATACATACATATATATACATACGTACGTACATAGCTCTTGTTTGATAACTATTGCATGTATGTATACATGCATACATGCATACATGCATATATGCATACATACATACATACATACAACAATAGTTATCAAACAAGAACTATTGTATGTATGTATGTATGTATGTATGTATGCATGCATGCATGCATGCATGCATGCATGCATGTATATGTATACATATGTATGTACATACGTATGTATGTATGTTTGTATGTATCCATGTATCTATGTATATATGTATGTATGTATGTATGCATGTATGTATGCGTATATCTGTCTCTGAAAGAGATTAACATTTTTCATCTGAACTAAGATTTTACAGTGGAAAGACTTTTAACAAAAAATTCGGCGGGTGTGTTCCTAGGTGTATTTAAAAAAGGGTTGTGTGAATGAATGACTTGAGTTGACTAAAACGCGTTGACAACCCTGATATGGCCCTCTGCGATCGGCTGGGTTGTAAACAACATTACTTCACTTTACCTATGTATCTCTCTCTTCTCTCTCTCTCTCTCTCTCCTCTCTCTCTCTCTCTCTCTCTCTCTCCTCTGTCACTGTCTCTGTCTTTCTCTCTCTCTCTGTTTCTCTTTCGTTTCTCTTCTCATTCTCCTCACTTCGCTGTTGTCTCTCTCTCTTGCCTTCCCCCCCCCCCCCCCCCCCACCCCCCCCCCCCCCCCCCCCCCCCCCCCCCCCCCCCCCCCCCCCCCCCCAGTGCCCCCCCCCCCCCCTCCCCCCCCCCCTCCCCCCCCCCCCCCCCCCCCACCCCCCCCCCCCCCCACCCCCCCCTGTCTTACCCCCTGTCTTTCCCCCCCCCCCAAGGCCCCCCTCCCCCCTTTCCCCTCCCCTTTGTCAACCCCCCCACCCCCCCCCCCCCCCCCCCCCCCCCCCCCCCCCCCCCCCCCCCCCCCCCCCCCCCCCCCCCCCCCCCCCTTGCGATAAAGGTCCTTTTCTTTCCAAAATGAGTATTCAACAATAACATTTCAGTATTCCACAAAACAAAAAGAGTACTTTTTCATAAACACTATATATGTACAAATACAAAAATTATAATGTTACATGCAAAGGGTGTTTTCTACAAGGTCCTCATACCCCTACACAAAATTATGTTTTGAATTCTTTGTTCATAGCATTCATATGTATGGTACCCCCCCCCCCCCCCCCCCCCCCCCCCCCAATTTTAATTTTTTTTTAAACACAGCATCTATACAGTGTATTGAAGGATCATCCATATTGATAGCTATCCCTTCAACAATGATCCTGAGTATGTTAGCCACTTCTTTTTAAAATCATAGTAACACATATTTAATACATGTACATATCTTTCCAACGTATACCTACGGCTTAACTCAGTCAAAAATATATCCAGTTTTTGGTTTTATGTGAGTTATCCTGCACTTATAAATAAAAGAATTTTGCCCATAAAATAATTACATCTAAAGTATCTTCAGTTAGTGTTTATCGTCTGTGCCAAATAAATTAATTCAACATTAAATGCCTTTCTCTCTCTCTCTCTCTTATCTCTCTCTCTCTCTCTCTCTCCTCTCTCTCTCTCTCTCTCACTCCTTCTCTCTCTCCTTTCTTCTCTCTCTGCCTCTTCGTCTACTCCATCTCTCTGTTTCTCTCTCTCTCTCCTTCTCTTCTCTATGTCTCTGTCTCTGTCTCTGTCTCTCTCTCTCTCTCTCCTCTCTCTCTCTCTCTCTGCCTCTCTGTCTCTGTCTTTTCTCATCTCTCTCTGTTCTCTCTCTCTCTCTCTCTCTCTCTCTCTCTCTCTCTCTCTCTTCTCTTCTCTCTCTCTCTCTATCTCTTTCTCTGCATCTCTGTTTCTGTCTGTCTGTCTGTCTGTCTGTCTCTCTCTCTCTCTCTCTCTCTCTCTCTCTCTCTCTATCTATCCCTTCTTATCCTACACCCCCCTCTCTCTCTCTCTCTCTGTTTTCTCCTCCCTCCCTCTCTCTCTCTCTCTCTCTCTCTCTCTCTCTCTCTCTCTCTCTCTCTCTCTCTCTCTCTACTGAGTTAATTAGAATAGATGGGCCTGGACATTGGGTGGTGATGGCCACGCACCGGGGTGTTGTGCAAGTGGTCAATGCCATTGAAGACCACGATCATGTGGCGACAGATGCCATCCCAAACAGGGTCTTCAGAGCGTGGTGTAGGCAGCGTACTCTTCCTGCCACACAGACATCCTGCGCCATGAGAAGAACCCTCAGCACCGCCATCAGCAACAGCAACGACCAGAGCTGACAGAAAGATGGTGATCATAGCCCAAAACATAACGAGAAGAAGAAGAGGAAGAAGAAGAAGGGAAGAAGGGGGGGAGGAGGGGGGAGGAGGAGAGGATGAGGAGGGAGGAAAAAAAGGAGGGAGAGGGGGAGGAAGAAGAAAGAAGAGAGGGAGGACAGAGGGGAGGAGGGAAGACGGGACGAGGAGGGAAAGGAAGTAAAGGAAAGACCTCGCTTCGAGAAGGAGAGAAAAGGAAAAAGACGAAGAAGGAAGAAGAGAGGAAGGAAGAAAAAGAAGAAGTAGAAAAGGAGGATAGAAGAGAAAAGAAAGAGAAGGAGAAGAAAGAAAGAAGAGAAGAGAGAGGGAGCAAGAAGAAGAAGAAAAGAAGGAAGAGAAGAGAGGAAGGAAAGAAAGAAAAGAAGAAAAGGAAAGGAGAAGGGAAATAAAAAGGAAGGAAGAAAAGAACAAGAACAGAACCACAGAAAAAAAAGAAGAAAGAAGAAGAGCAAAGCAAAGAAGGAGAAAGAAGAAAAGTAAGAGGGAAGAAACAGGAAAAGAAGAAAAAGCAAAGAAGGAGAGGGAAAAGACAAGAGAAAAAAAAAAGAAGAAAGAAGAAAGAAGAAGAAGGGGAAAGAAGAGACGAAAGAGGACAGGAAAGGGGACGAAAGCCCGAAGAACAAGAAGAAGAAAGAGGAAAAGAGACAGAACAAGAAGAACAGAACAAGAGCAAGAGCAAGAAGAAAGAAGAAAGAAGGGGAAAAAAGTAGAAAGAAGACCGACGACGGACACGACGAAGAACGACGAGACCGAAGAAGAAGAAGAAGAAAGAAGAAGAACGAAGGAGGAAAAAGAAGAAGAAGACGAAGGAAAAGGAACCGAGGAGAAAAACGAAACGAGTAGTAGGTAGTTTTTTTTTTTTTTTTTTTGTTGTTATAGGCTTCATTTTGTTTATTTATTATGAAAATGATTTTACCCAACAAGTTTACTGTGGCACTGAGACTTTTGCAGACAAGATCAAAACCTGATCCGCCTTTTTGATGCTCGACATAAGCATTGCAGGTTACAGTCGATATATATATAGCCACCTCACCCGCCTACAGACTAACTGATTGGACAAACACATGGTTACTTATTTCAATGGCAAACAATGTGTAAAAATTTCCATTTTGGTGAAAATAATCGTCCATGTTAGCACATTATTTTATGAAAGGGATAAATCAGGTGAGCTCAACACCATTATTACTGGAAAAGATTAAGTTGTAATAATGGACCCCAAACTGAAACTTGGTAATCACATTTTCAGTATTGTGAAAACAGCAAACCAGGTATCTGGAATACTTATGATCTGAGAATGATAACTATATAAACAAAGGATATTATGTTTTCAACATGTAAAGCTTTGGTTCGATCCATATTCAGGTATGGTATTCGTTCGAAAAAAAAAAAAAAACAAAACACATGAATACAACGGAAAGAGTTTAAGGTAAACTATGCTAAGGATTATGGAACAGGTGACTTGAATGATGAGGAAAGATTGTTCTGGCTTCAGCTGCTAAGCATGGAGAGTCAGAGGCTGAGGGGGTCTAATTGAAGTCAATGAAGTTATGCATGGTGTTAATGATCCTTGCATTGCGTCTTCTCCGTTCAATCTGACTTTAGTAAAAGTATCCCTGGCCACAATGCCAAGAGCAATGAGATATTTAATCGCCAAGTTTCAATTTTACTTTCACTGACAAAGTTTTTTTTTTAATGGTCTGAGTTTCGAAACTGTCAATGCTTCTTCTATCAAAAAAAAAAAAGCGTTTGTTTTCAAAAGTATTTGAGAATATTGAATGATTTGCAATGTAGACAATACCGGATTGGCACAATTTATGGAAATGAGTTTTGCTTTTCGTGTGACAGTCACTTGCAAAAAGGAGTGCAAATGACTGATCAGTGGAAAGAGTTGACCCTTTTTTTTTTTGTTGGTCACCATTGCCTTTTTTTGTACTTAATTGAATCCCGCAATGCCACTGTTTACCACTGTAAAATCAACGACTTTAAAAAAAATAGTACACAGAAATTGAAAATGAAATGAGGCAGGGAACAGTAAACAACAAACAGTAAACAAGTGGGGCAACCCCCGCTCCCACGAAAAAAAAAAAAACCAACACAGAGCAGCCCCCATTCAAGACCGGCACAGCCCCCCAAACCCAAAACAAAGTCAGACAAACACAAAAGACGAACAATCCAACAGTGGGGGGGGAAAACAAGCGCAGACCAACAACCCAACCGTCTTCACAGCAATGACCCGGCAAAGACCTGGACTTAACGGGTGGGGGGTGGGGGGTGGGAGTGGGGTTGGGGTGGGGTGGGGTGGGGTTTTGAGATGGAGAAAACTGGGAACATGAAATTAAGAAAATATATCATAGATATGAAACTCTTCACTAACTGCATGAGGGAACCGTCATAATCCCTTTCGAAGGCAAATCTATTTGTATTGCCTGCTCCGAGGCCTTTCGTCGTTGGGTCGGAACTCATCACGGAGACAAGTCCAAATCTCTGCCAAGTCACCACCACGAAAGACAGCCGAGCTGCCGTCCTGCGCTCCCCCTTCACCCACCACCAGACTGCCTGTCCCTGCGCCCGTCCGACCCCACCCAAGTCTAAAAGGCTGTGCCAGTCCCGAACAAAAGCCACTCCGTGTCAGGTTTTCCCATGGGAGCAAAAACCACCCCACCCGCCTACAGTCTCTAAAAGAATCAAGAACAAGAAATAAGTAATAAAACAAATGACATAAAAAAAGACGCTCATAGGTGCACATAACACACAATCTGCCTTTCATGAGTAGTACCACCTGCTTCTTCAGTTAACGCCATGTAGCCGTATAGCCGCCCTGTCACATTAACAACTTTGGAGCACAAGCACGCTGAAAATCAAACGAACTCTGGCCCGCATAATCAGACTACACTTTTTTTTTTTTAAAGCAGCTGGATTTTTAATTCAACTTCAAACGAAGAGTGTTTACGCGAGACGGACAGAAAATACAGCATGCTGCTCCAGATGACTTGGTATAAGTAAGAGAAAGCATGCTGTCCACAGCACTACTTTCGGTGATTCGGGATACAGAAGACTCGATCACTAGAAGGCAGCAAACAGACAAAGAAAACACTGCACAATTGATGAAGTCTATCAAATACAGGGAGTAGCAGTGTTGAAGTAATCTCGAATTCGATTATCAGAATTTGTACTCAATCCTGCAAGATACGGGAAACTAGTGGAATTCATACACACACACACACACACACACACACACACACACACACACACACACACACACGCGCGCGCGCGCGCGCGCGCGCGAGAAGGGGGGTCGGGTAGGTAGTAGTAGTAGTAGTAGTAGTAGTAGAAGGAGAGGAAAAGGGGAAAGAGAAAGTGGGAAGAAAGAAAGACAGACAGACAAAGAAAGAAGAGAAGAAGAAGAAAAAAAAAAAAAAAAGAAGAGAAACAGCTACTACTTTCGTTACACCGCTGATACTGCTGTTGCTGTTTCTGCTGGGTCATATTGCTGCTCATCCTTCTTCTTCAAAAAAGAGAGCAGTTACAGATACTACTACTACAGCTATTACTACATCCGCTACAATATATACATTCCATTGTACTATTAGCACCTCCCCCCCCCCCCCCCCCCCCCCCCCCCCCCCCCCAAAAAAAAAAAAAAAAAAAAAAAAAAAAAATCAAAAAAAAACACTATATAACTCAAATGTCTTTTTTCACAATAGTTTTGCAAACTGGGGACTGAGCAATAACCAAAGCAATATCCAAAAAGCCAGGGTTATTTACCACACTATCAACATTGTCAGAATTATTTATGAAAATATTCTTCTCTTATAAGCTGGGGTTAGTATAGGGCATTCAAATAAAAGATGACGAATTGAGATATTCTCCTGACATATACACGCTATACCTCGTGATATTTTGTATTCCATGTATTTAACCGTAATTTATGAATTAATCTGGGCTAGATATCTTGGACATGATGGCAGAACGAATATTTTCATTAAAATGTTTCTTCCGCATATTCTTTTCCAATCGCTGGATCAATTCATGCGGAGAAAAATTTAAGACTTTGTTGAAGGGTGTTTCAAAAATTGTACAAGCTCCATGCTTTGCCAATTTGTCTGCTAATTCATTCCCTTTTAAGCCA
This sequence comes from Conus betulinus, assembly GCA_016801955.1. Lineage (NCBI taxonomy): Eukaryota > Metazoa > Mollusca > Gastropoda > Neogastropoda > Conidae > Conus > Conus betulinus. The sequence continues at coordinate 83,289 of JADBJO010004500.1, forward strand.
CAATGTGAAGGAACCCAGCAAAAATCAACTGCTATACCTCGGGAAAGTAAACAATGTAACAGATGCTTAATTTCAAAAAGAAGATCAGTTCTAATTTTAGAGTTCCAGTGCTTTAATGATTGTAAAACTGATTTTGAATCAACACAAAATAACACACTATAAAATGATACTGGCGTGTCATATAAGAGATAGTTCAGAGCTTTCATAATTGCATATAGCTCTGATGTATAAATTGAAAATTCTCTGCCTAGATAGAAAGACTTTTGCACATTTAAGGATGGTATAGTGAATCCAGCACCACTGTCAGACGTTTCCATTATTGAACCATCTGTAAATATTTTTAAATGATTTGGATAAGTCTTTTCGAGATGTTCTCGAACTTCATTTACTAGAATATTTACATTGTCATCTTTCTTCAAAGTAGTATATTCATCATCAATTTTTGCGTTGAGATGCTCCCATGGGGGCATTTGAGGAACAATAGGAACCTCCGAAATTGCATCAATATCAATACTACATTCTGACATAAGCTCACAAGTGAAATTTCTAATTGGCTCTATGTATGATATATTTTTAGACCTTTTGGGGTATTCCTTGTTGGAATCCATAAGAATTTCATCACTAACAGAGTTTTTTACAGATAGGCCTCTTACAACGTATTTGGACACATCCAACGTTCGTTGTTCATTAAGAGGTAAAATGTTTGTCTCCTTATAGCATTTCACTGTGTTTGTGTGCACTGGAACACCCAAAGCTAATTTTAAAGCTTTACTATCTAAGCTTTGCAGTTTCTTTAAAAGGTAGTTAGATGCAGAGAGAGAATACTTCCTGTCCGTATATTAATTTTGATCGGACTAACGATGTATATAAATGTAAAAGTGCGGTACAGTCTTGACCCCATGGTTGACAACATATAATTTGAGCAAATTTAATCTTTTCCTAGCTTTATCTATCAAATTTCCAATATGCTTTTTTCCAGTTCAGCTTCGGTGTTAAAAACACTCCTAAGAACTTGACTGTTTGCTTATATTGTAGAACATTGTCGTCAAGAATCTCCTTGATACATTGTCTGTACAATTTTACTGCCCTTTTATTCGAGTGCTTCCTTAATGAAGTATTAATCCAAATGGCAATATCATCTGCATACTGCACTACATTGGTGGTTTTTGACAATGCCTTTGGGAGATCATGTATAAGGATCGTAAATAATAAAGGTGCAATAACAGAACCCTGGGGAATACCCATATCTATTTTCCTGAATGATGAATATATTTTTCCAATTCGTGTACATATATTTCTTCCTTCCAGAAAGTTTTTTATGTAATCATACATATTCCCAGAAATAATTATGACAGCAAGTTACAACAGCATCCTGAACTAAGAAACGTTGTATTTGCACAGATATATATATAATCAAACAGCTGTAACAATGGACAGCTAATGCCCGCAATAGTTATCACAGTCTGTGTATTTCTTTTAACTCTGGACCCACGGTTAGCATTCAATTCAATTCACGTTGTTTATAGCCTAGCTGACCGCAAGGAGCAATATCAGGGCCCTAATCTCGTCGCAGTCAAATCTGTATAGGTAAGGTAATGTTGCTTACAGCCCAGCCGACCGCGAAGGGTCATATCAGGACTGTCATCGCGTTGAAGTTAAAGTCACACAAGTCTTTAAACAGAACTCTATAGAGATGTTTTAAAAGAAAACAACCAAAAGACAAGAAAACAAAAAAACACAACACACACAACGACAATATCTAAAATAGCGCTGGTGATAATAGCCAAAAATGTGCACGAGAAGAAGAAGAAGAGAAGAAAGAAGGAGGAGGAGGAGGAGGAGGAGGAGGAGGAGGAGGAGAAGGAGCCAAAAATGTGCACGAGAAGAAGAAGAAGAAGAAGGAGGAGGAGGAGGAGGAGGAGAAGAAGAAGAAGAAGAAGAAGAAGAAGAAGAAGAGAGAGAGAGAGAGAGAGAGAGAGAGAGAGAGAGAGAGAGAGAGAGAGAGAGAGAGAGACAGAGACAGAGACAGAGAGACAGAGAGAGAAGAGAGGAGAGAGAGAGAGGGTTGGGGGAGAACGAAAAGTCCGAGGATATGAGAAAAGAAAAAAAGAAGAGTACACGAAGAAACAACAGAGAAGAAAGGGTAAAATGAAAACCAACCAACCAAACAAAAAACCCAGCTGCAAACAAAATCAAACAACAGCCCCCCAACCAACCAACCAACCGTCAAATGCCAGTCTGGAAATCACCTTGGTGAAGCGAGCGTCACAGCGCAGGACCAGAAGAATGATGTGTGGACCCGGATGGACGGCCGTGATACTACTTCCCACCTCCTCCAAACACTTCCTCCCTGTCCCTGTGTGTGTCACACAGTCCTGGAGTATCCACCACCTGCAGCACAGCTAAGACAGTCATCGCCACCGCGAGGAGATGGAAAGAGGAGATGGTGGAAGATGATAAGGAAGAGGAGGGGGGGGGGGGAGAAGAGAGACTGAAGAAGAAAAAAGAGAAAATGACGTTGGAAATGTGGGAGGAGAAGAAGAAGAAGAAGACAAAGAAGAAGAATGAGGAGGAGGAGGAGGAGGAGCAGGACGAGGAAGAGAAGGAGGTAGAGAAGAAGAAGGAGGAAAAGGAGTGGGAGGAGGGAGAGTAGGAGGAGGAGGAGGGGGGGGGGGATAGGAGGAGGAGGAGGAGGAGGAGGAGGATAGGAGGAGGAGCAGGGAGAAGAAGACGAAGAAGAAGGAGGAGGGAGGAAGAGAGAGGAAGGAAGAAGAGGAGGGTGAGGAGGGGAAGGAGCAAGAGACGGAGGAGGAGGAGGAGGATGACGAAGAAGAAGAGAAGAGCAAGGATGAGAAGAACGAGAAATATATCAGAGAATGCATTTCCCGGCATAAGTGTATTTACAAAACTATTTCTCGGAACACTTGTGGTCACGTGCTAGAAGTTGTCAAAAACTGCATTTCTTAGGACAGGTAAAGGTACCTGAATAAAGGCACCAAAGACTGTGTTTCCAGGACAGGTGAGGTCAATTAATACAAGGAGAGAGAGAGAGAGGGGGGGGGGGGGGGGGGGGGGGGGTTGGGGGAGAATGAAAACTTCGAGGATATGAGAAAGAGAAAAAAAGAAGAGTAGTACACGAAGAAACAACAGAGAACAAAAGGTAAAATGAAAACCAACCAAAACAACAACAATGGTACTTCTCAGGATATAGGTGATGTCACTTGATACACGGTATTAAACATTGTATATCCCAGGACAGGTGAATAACAATACACGTATTAAAAATTGTATTTCTTAGGACAGATGTGGTCACTTTTATAGAAGATATCAAAGACTGTATTTTTCAGGACAGATGTGGTCATTTTATTGTAGAAGATATCATAGACTGTATTTCCCAAGACAGATGTGGTCACTTTATTATAGAAGATATCAAAGACTGTATTTTTCAGGACAGATGTGCTCAATTTATTATTATAGAAGATATCAAAGACTGTATTTTTTCAGGACAGATGTGGTCACCTTATCATAGAGGATATCAAAGACTGCATTTTTCAGGACAGATGTAGTCACTTTATTATAGAGGATATCAAAGACTGTATTTTTCAGGACGGATGTGATCACTTTATAGAAGATATCAAAGACTGTATTTCACAGGACAGCTGTGGACATCTGGTACAAGGACTCAAAGATTGCATTTCCCAGAGCAGGTGGTGTTGGTTACTTAGTGGCAATGTGTCAAAGACTCTATTTCCTAGGACAGGTGAGGTTATCTGACACTATGTCCAGGGACAGGTGGGGTTATCTGACACTATGTCCAGGGACAGGGGGGTTACCTGACACTATGTCCAGGGACAGGGGGGGGTTACCTGACACTATGTCCAGGGACAGGTGGGGGTTACCTGACACTATGTCCAGGGACAGGTGGGGTTACCTGACACTATGTCCAGGGACAGGGGGGTTACCTGACACTATGTCCAGGGACAGGTGGGGTTACCTGACACTATGTCCAGGGACAGGAGGTTATCTGACACTATGTCCAGGGAAAGGGGGTTACCTGACACTATGTCCAGGGACAGGTGGGGGGTTACCTGACACTATGTCCAGGGACAGGGGGTTACCTGACACTATGTCCAGGGAAAGGGGGTTTACCTGACACTATGTCCAGGGACAGGGGGGTTACCTGACACTATGTCCAGGGACAGGGGGGGTTACCTGACACTATGTCCAGGGACAGGGGTTTACCTGACACTATGTCCAGGGACAGGGGGTTACCTGACACTATGTCCAGGGAAAGGGGGTTTACCTGACACTATGTCCAGGGACAGGGGGGTTACCTGACACTATGTCCAGGGGACAGGGGGTTACCTGACACTATGTCCAGGGACAGGTGGGTTACCTGACACTATGTCCAGGGACAGGGGGTTACCTGACACTATGTCCAGGGGAAAAGGGGGGGTTTTACCTGACACTATGTCCAGGGACAGGGGGGTTACCTGACACTATGTCCAGGGAAAGGGGGTTTACCTGACACTATGTCCAGGGACAGGGGGTTACCTGACACTATGTCCAGGGACAGGTGGGGTTACCTGACACTATGTCCAGGGACAGGGGGTTACCTGACACTATGTCCAGGGACAGGGGGTTTACCTGACACTATGTCCAGGGACAGGGGGGTTACCTGACACTATGTCCAGGGACAGGTGGGGTTACCTGACACTATGTCCAGGGGAAAGGGGGGTTATCTGACACTATGTCCAGGGACTGGGGGTTACCTGACGCCATGTCCAGGGACGGGGGGAGGGGGGAGGGGGGCGCGGGGGGAAGGTGGGGGGGCTTACCTGAAGGTAGGTGCCGAAGCGTTCCGCCCCCCACCACCTGTTTGTTCACGGTCCCTGACGACATCCCCGCCGCCACCATGAAGGCGTCGTCACCCAGCAACGTGTTCCCCAGGGAACTCTTGCCGGCTCCAGTTTTTTCCCAGGAGTACCACGCGAAGATCGCCCCCTGGGAAATTGCCAAGAGGCGTAACCGCATGATCAGATGATTTATTTCCCTTTCTGGCGTGGCGGGACAGGGTTTGGAGAAGGGAAGGAGGGGGGGGGGGGGGGGGGGGGGGGGGGGGGGGGGGGGGGGGGGGGGGGGGGGGCAGGGAAACGAGGCCAGGGAGTATGTAGGTGTTTGGGATGGTGGTGGGACGTGGGATGTGGCTGCTGTTTATACAAGAGGGATGGGATTAACTTCACTCATTATTTGTGTTTGTAAAAAGATTGGCGATGATGACAGGGCAGGAGGACAAGGAGAAAGAGGGGGCAGGGAGTGAAGAAGAAGAAAAGAAGAAGAAGAAGAAAGAAGAATTAAGAGAGAGAGAGAGAGAGAGAGAGAGAGAGAGAGAGAGAGACGGAGAGAGAGAGAGAGAGAGAGAGAGACAGACAGACAGACAGAGAGAAGGAAAGAGAGAATTGATTTTTATGGTGGTTCAGTTAATTATGGCATCCCATTTAAAAGTAAGGGAGACGAGATCAAGCTCGTGACTACCACATGAAGGGTGTGCACAGTGTTACTCAGTCTGTGACCACCACATGAAGGGTGCACAGTGTTCCTCAGTCTGTGACCACCACATGAAGGGTGCACAGTGTTCCTCAGTCTGTGACCACCACATGAAGGGTGCACAGTGTTACTCAGTCTGTGACTACCACATGAAGGGTGCACAGTGTTCCTCAGTCTGTGACCACCACATGAAGCATGCACAGTGTTACTCAGTCTGTCACCACCACATAAAGCGCGCACAGTGTTCCTCAGTCTGGCAAAGACTGGGCTAGAACTGTGAGAGAAATTTTTGTGCGAAACTTCTTTCAGAATTATCTGGCCGCTGTAAATGTAAATGTTGTTGATGTCGGTTGGTCTGTTCTAGATTGAATAGAACTATTAGTGGCTGTGACAAGTATAGCTTACAAGTAATACAAACAAAAACTTAGAAGAGAAACGTGGGTATATACTGCTTTCGTGTAGCCATTTTTTTCACTTTCAATTTAACGTGCTTCCCTCTCTCTCTCTCTCTCTCTCTCTCTCTCTCTCTCTCTCTCTCTATATATATATATATATATATATATATATAGAGAGAGAGAGAGAGAGAGAGAGATGGAAGCACGTTTATATATATATATATATATATATATATATATATATACAGAGAGAGAGAGAGAGAGAGAGAGAGAGAGAGAGAGAGAGAGAGATGTGATGAAGATCAAACCTGCTGTGCATGCGAGGTGAACACGAGCATCAAATCTCACTTGCTAGTCACTATACAAAGACAATCAAGGCTACGTTCACAAACAGTCAATGAGGTACGTGTTTCGTGCGCTCTACCAAAGAAAGAAGTCAGTTTATATTGTAGGTGTACATGCTTGGCTGTTTACAGTGACCTGGCAGATTTAACACTGGTCCTAAAGTTACGACTGGTAAATCTGTGCTAATCACGACCTGACAGATTCAACACTTATTCCTAAAGTTACGACTGGTAAATCTTTGTTGACCATCTATGCGTCTTCCGTTTTTTCTAACATTTTGATGACGTGTTTGATTTAAAAAATAAAGTCTTTACATTACAAAAGTATATGTGAAATTCTCTCCTCAAATGCCCCCTCCTCCCTCTTCCTCCTCAGCTCCAGTTCCTCCATCTCTTCCCCCACCCACCCCCCCACCCCTGCCCTTGTGGTTTGGTTATCACCTACATACATCATAGTATTGAGCATTAATAATCTGACCTCCGAGGTCTCTACAATCAGGCTATATGTAGACCGTTGTCAAAAAAAGTGTATGAAACGTCTGTATCTGAAGCGTCCCCCCCTCCTCTCTCTCTCTCTCTCTCTCTTCTCTCTCTCTCTCACTCTCTCTCTGTATTGCTATGATGAGCTTTTCATATGACTTTAGATAAACTGCTGGCAGGAATCGAGCGTTCATATCTAGGTCTAACGCAACATAAAGATAAAACTTACACTAAGCAAACAACATGTGCCGCATACCTTGAATCCAAGTGAGCAGAGCGCCTGTTTGTTGTGATGACACTATAGTACCACGCCCTCAAAGATGGTGTACGTTGATACGATTACCACGCCCTCAAACATTGTGTACGTTTATGCCATTAAGATACGAAAAATGCTCCATACCTTCAGCCATGTCTTTTGTCCTCTGAAGAATTCTGTCAGCAACACTGTGTCAAGGGGAAGTCCCAGCAATCAGGAGAGACTGAAGAAGAAAGAGTCAGGTCATCTGACAGACAGAGCAGTGAGGCAACACTAAACAGAGCAAGCCAGGTCATTTCTATAGAGGTGTAATGAAGAGACACTAAACAGACCAAGCCAGGTCATTTCTATAGAGGTGTTATGAAGAGACACTAAACAGACCAAGCCAGTCATTTCTATAGAGGTGCAATGAAGAGACACTAA
>JADBJO010004500.1:95733-100733 GCA_016801955.1 Conus betulinus
TATGTTCAGGAGATAACGGAACTTACTTCCCACCCCCCCCCCCCCCACCCCCCCCCCCCCCCACGTCTGCGCTTCTATTTATATCTGTCTGTCGCTTGATTCAGGAAATGAGCATAACGCGAATACTTCGTTTCAACACGAGAGAGACCATAACTGTGTGTTTCATAGGGGAAATTGGAAGAATGTCCACGTTCAAGTCCAAAATCCATGCAATGATGATTCTGAAAATAATCAGGAAGAATGTCCACGTTGATAAGAGATCGAGTTGTTAAGGGCGGGGGGGGGGGGGGGGGGGGGGGGGGGGGGGGGGGATGCACTTTGTTCAGCAGACTCCCGAATCCACGACCCACCCCCTCTGTTTTTGTAGTCCGGACATGGGGGCTTGCATGTCTCTCTCTCTCTCTCTCTCTCTCTCTCTCTCTCTCTCTCTCTATGTATATATATATATATATATATATATATATATATATATATATATATATATATATATATCAAATTTGTCAATGGATGTAATTGTGTTCCTTTTTGTTTATTATTTTTGAGGGCAAGTGTAAAAAAACTTCCAGCTTCACCCTCGTTAAAGATTTCGAGTTTCGAATTTCGAGTTATGTACAGAAAACTTTGAATTCCTTGGTTCGACTACAAAGTTTCGTCCAGATTGCAGATAACTGATAAATCGTCGACATTTCCACGTTTCCAGTCCAGGGACTCGTTCTATATTTACTTTCTGGGTATCTATCTATTTTCTATCTATCTATCTATCTGTCTGTCTGTCTGTCTGTCTGTCTATCGATCGATCCATCGATCGATCTATCTATCTATCTATCCATCTGCATTTGTGGGTGGGTGGGGGTGGGTGTGCGCGCGCGCGCGCGCACGTGTGAAATACAGGTCGTGTTCAATGGACAATCAAGGAGTTACAACTGATGGATTTTTACGAAAGGCTTAGGAGAGGTTTTCCACTTTTCCTTTTTCTTTTTCCTTTTTGTTGTTGTTGTTGTTGTTTTGTTTTACTAGCAGGTCAGGATGGGATGACCTTTCGCATCGTTCTTCTGGGAAAGACTGGGAATGGGAAGAGCTCCTTGGGTAACGCCCTGCTGGGCAAGGAGTCCCCTGAGGAGAAGAGATCTTTGAAGGCCCCTATGGATTCAAAGTGGGGAGAGGAATGCAGTCCGAAACTACAAAATGCAGCTGGCGCAGGCTGTTCGGTTTGGCATGACCTTTGAGGTGTGGAGAGAGAGAGAGACAGAGAGACAGAGAGAGAGAGAGAGAGAGAAAGAGAGAGATTAATGTGTGTTACATTGCATGGTACTGATGTTATTGTGTTCTTAAGAACCCCTGACTATCTTCATTTCTCCGCTATGAGAGTGAAAGAGTAGGTTCTCATCATTGTTCATAAAGATCATAGCGTTGCTATTTATTTCAGTAGGTTCTCATCATTTTCATAAAGATCATAGCGTTGCTATTTATTTCAGTAGGTTCTCATCATTGTTCATAAAGATCATAGCGTTGCTATTTATTTCAGTAGGTTCTCATCATTGTTCATAAAGATCATAGCATTGCTATTTATTTCAGTAGGTTCTCATCATTGTTCATAAAGATCATAGCACTACTATTTATTTCAGTAGGTTCTCATCATTGTTCATAAAGAAGATCATAGCGTTGCGTTTTATTTCAGTCACTCGAAAGGGTATCCATTGCAGCTGATGTCAATGATTTCAACCAACATTGCGTTGGCAAAGCGTTCAGACTTTTTTTTCCAATACAGAAGACAATTCGTAAATGCGTAAGAGTGAAAACACATGAAAACACCCCATTGCTCATGAGTTTGTTACACAACAGTCTTCTACTTTTGAATGATAATATTAATTAAATAGACATCCATACGAACGATATCATTTTACTTCATGTATGAAACATCAACTGCACGTACACGGAACTGCGACATGACTCTCTGTTGTGACTGAAACCTTTGCGATGGGCTTCATCATGTATAGTCATGATCATCATCATTCTGATCACTATAACCCTTGTGGTTATGATCATTATGGTACAGAAATAAAGAAATCGTTCATTATCTTCATGTATAGTCATGATCATCATTGTCATCATGATCACTATAACCCTTGTGGTCATGATCATTATGGTACAGAAATAAGAAATCGTTCATTATCTTCATGTATAGTCATGATCATCATTGTCATCATGATCACTATAACCCTTGTTGTTCATGATCATTATGGTACAGAAATAAAGAAATCGTTCATTATCTTCATGTAAAGTCATGATCATCATTGTCATCATGATCACTATAACCCTTGTTGTCATGATCATTATGGTACAGAAATAAAGAAATCGTTCATTATCTTCATGTATAGTCATGATCATCATTGTCATCATGATCACTATAACCCTTGTTGTCATGATCATTATGGTACAGAAATAAAGAAATCGTTCATTATCTTCATGTATAGTCATGATCATCATTGTCATCATGATCACTATAACCCTTGTTGTCATGATCATTATGGTACAGAAATAAAAGAATCATTTCATTATCTTCATGTATAGTCATGATCATCATTGTCATCATGATCACTATAACCCTTGTTGTCTTGATTATTATGGTACAGAAGCAAAGAAATCATTCATTATGTTCCAGAATTTCATGATCGTCACTAGCTTTATGATCACATCAATAGTCACCTTCAATAAAAGAGCAGTGACTGTTATCATAACCATAATATCACCTTTATGAAGACCATGATCATGATCATTACATACATTATCATCACACTAATTGTTATCATAACCACATCATCACCTTTTAAAGACCATGATCACGATCATTACATACATTATCATCACACTAATTGTTATCACGATCATTTGACGGCTCTATCTATTTTTCATCACAATCGTTAACACTATCCTTATCTTCGCCGATATTAACTTATGTTCCCATCACTGTTGTGGTCATCTTTAAAACAAACATCACCACTGCCAGCAGCTTGAATCATGAGCAATGGAACACAAAACCATAGGCCCTATCATCATTACAACTGCCACCATCAGCATTGACAAAATCCACTTCTTTATGATTAACAATTTTACTGGTATCGTGGCTATTACTCATCCTTATCCTTACAGACAGAATGATAATGATACTCATGAAACAAGAACTGCATTGACGTACATTAAAATGAGTGCTGTTAGCAATTACACACTAACATGCTAGAAAGGAGACATTTTAAAGAGAGAGAGACAGACAGAGAGAGAGAGAGAGACAGACAGACAGACAGAGACAGAAAGGGATCCAAAACATTATTTCGGCGGATTTACCACAGAATATCAAACTGAAAAAAAAAGTGTCGAGATAGAATCAGAGTTCTAAGCGAAGTGTTTGATTACGAGGCTGCATGACTACAGGTGACGGATACCCCGGGCCTGTGCGATACCGATATGGATGAGAGAAAGATTTACCACGAACTGGCAAAGAGCGTGGCTGTTGCCAGACCGGGACCCAACATCATTCTCTTCGTCCTCCGCGCTGACCGTCGATTTACCAAGGTATGGTTTGATCTCGTCTATTTACCACACAATGGTTTTGTCTCGTTTCTTTACCACGGTATGGTTTGATCTCATTTATTTACCATGGTATGGTTTGATCAAATTATTTACCACCGTTTTTGGTTGATCTCATTTGTTTACCACGGTAAGGTTTTATCTCATTTATTTACCACGGTAAGGTTTGATCTCATTTAATGACCACGGTAAATTTTGATCTCATTTAGTGACCACGGTAAGGTTTTGATCTCACTTACCGCGGTCTGGTTTGATCTAATTTATTTACGATGGTGTGGTTTTATCTCATGTATTTACCACTGTATGTGTTATATCATTTATATACAGCAATATGCTTTGATGACATTAGGCAGATGTTACATGTCTGCTTTGTGAAGTAAGCCGACACTACTAGCAGCAGCAGCAGCAGCAGTAGTAGTAGCAGCAGCAGCAGTAATAGTAGTGGTGGTGGTGATGGTGATATCGACATATCATCCAAATATTTTCCCACCTGACGCACACCCACGAAGACGACAGCATGCTCTGGCCCTCAGAACATATGGACTAGTAGCGACAACTTCACTGCTAATGTAAAACTCAGTCTATCCGTACAAATTTACAGCATAAAATTCACGTTTCACACACAAGCGTTCTTGATCCAACGTGGTCGAAGCTTCGTGGGAAAAAACAACAAACACAAACAAAAAATGACAAAAAACTGTCTGTAGAAGTCTCTGGGTAGGAATGTCAACGCAAGACTGTCCCAATTTTAGGTTAAAAAATCAAAATTAAACCCGCATAACCTTTCACAACATACCGAAACCCATTTCCTGGCAACCTTCTCGTAAAAGATGCTAAGATGACAAGCCTTCCAGCGTCTTTTGCCGATACAAGACGTCTAATGAAAGACTCAATACCGGACACGATCGAAGAGAAAATTTGTAACTGATTCAAGGGAAAAAACTCTTATTAAATCGACACGTTGACATGATAGTTTCCCTCCCCTAGACCAGGCTTTATTCACTTCCTCGATGGGTGCATGAGAAGTTGCTACTGATTGATGTCTTCTTGCAGAATTTTGCAGTGGTGGAATCAGATTGAGTTGAAATATAACTGCATGTATTTACGCTAGAGAGATGTACAGACATGGTAATTCAAGAAATAGTTGATCCTGCTTGAGAGAGAGAGAGAGAGAGAGAGAGAGAGAGAGAGAGAGATTGATTGATTGATTGATTGATAATCTTTATTTCCAAGGGTAACACATAAGCAACAAGATGTTTTTTTTTTCATCCGACCCATATACCTTCAGGGATAAAGATCACTAACACATTAAACAACATTACACAATATAAACACTAACACATTAACAACATTACACAATATAACACTAACACATTAACAACATGACGCAATATAACACTAACACACTAACAACA
>JADBJO010004500.1:105733-115733 GCA_016801955.1 Conus betulinus
CACACACACACACACACACACACACACACACACAACAGATCACACGCCAAGTGAGTTTACTCTCCGTTTCTCTGATCGCGAATAACTTTGCAATGAAAGGTACCCACCCCACTCCACCCCAAACCAAATAGTTTTGATTCTTGTCACTTCAATGAAAGGTACCCACCCCACTCCACCCCAACCAAATAGTTTTGATTCTTGTCACTTCAGTGAAAGGTACCCACCCAACCCAACCCCACCCGCCCCACCCCCAACAAAATAGTTTTGATTCTTGTCACTTGAATGAAAGGTACCCAACCCACCCCATCCCACCCAAATGGTTTTGATTCTTGTCACTTCAATGAAAGGTACCCACCCCACCCCACCCCAACCCAAAATAGGTTTGATTCTTGTCACTTGAATTATTTTAACAAGACTGTTTGATTACACAAAAAGTGAATATAGATCGCAAAAAGATATGTAGACTTCATGCAAGAGAGGTTTTCGAACAATTTCAGTTACATTGAAGAAATCTTTATCGATGGCTTTGACTTATGCTGTGAAAATTAAGAATTCGCTTTAATGGAGAGAATAGTAATCTCAAGGCTTCAGATTTATGTTTTAGTACAAAAGCGTCTCTGTACATCTAAAGAAAGCTTGTAATGTAAGTATGTATAACGGAAAATATTGCATCAAATGGTTTAACACGCAAATCTCGTACAATACATAGAAAAGAATGTTTTCTAGTAAATCAAGTTAGTGGCTGACGGACCATAATCTTCATCCTGTCCATCTATAGCATGCTGGATGAAGGGCATAAACAGAATGACTAGGCCGCCAAACGAAGGGGGAAAAAAAAATAGCAACGCGTTTCGACACAGTGGGTCTTCTCCAGACAGGAAACATAGCATTTAAAAACAATGAAGACAAAGAGATACCAGACCGTCACTTATCCCTTCAATCTGGGTGCAAAACGTTCTTTATGTTGTTTTGAATGTTATTTTTCTGCTTAAAGAAAACCCGGTATGTCAAAACGGATTATACTGTTTTTTCCATCTGATTTTTCCTTCGTTTGGCAACCATTAATTCTGTTTTTGCTCTTGTTTTAATTTCCGCTTGCAGTTATTCCCCTTTGAGACCATAATGAATGGGTATAGTCTGGCAAGTAACCCATGAGTAAAATTCGTCTGATGATGTCGTCCTGTAGGTTGACGAAATCACCATGAAACGTGGAATAATCAGCGAACAAACAATCATTTTTGTACAGAAACGCCATTCATTAAGTATTTGTATTCATGTCTTCAAACAGTAGAATATGATGGCCTGAACCATAGCATTGTACAACTACTGAACTCATGCAGCAGAACAAAGCTAAAGCACCTCCTTCTTTTGGGACGCACATGCACGCAGCACCAGCAAGACTTTTTTGTCGAGTGTACAGTTATCCCACTAATTTGAATGACATGGAATACTTATTCGCTGTGTTTCTATATTAACAAAGAGTGGTGATATCATTCATCGACTTCGGTGAACGGTGGCTTGCATCTGTATAAAAGAACAGGACGAAAACCCAACGAGTCGAAAACATCTGTCCAAAATGTCTCATATAGTTGCGCTGTTTCATCCAATGATGCTGCAAAACGAACAAATGCTTAAAATCTGAAATGACTGCAAAGTCGGCACACATCTAATTGCTTAGAACTGAAGCCCATGGACACTGATTCTTGGGGATGGCGACTTTTTTTTCGTTTTTTTTTTTTTTTTTTTAACAAAGATCTTGTTAATACTCAACACAAACCTTACGTTGATGTTTTTCTTTGTTGCAGATGAGCAAAGAAAAGCCCACAAAGACGATGTCGACAGCTTTTTAAAAGTCGTCTTCGAAGAATGCAAAGGTTTTGTCCACGATGATGTCTGAAGCTGGAGGACGATACATCGGCATGAATAACAAGGCATGCCCTGCTGTGCTAGAAACACAGATGAAAGATCTGGTTGAAATGATGCAGGTTGGTACATCTGATCAGATGAGATGCAATTTATTGTCGTCGAAATGATCCATATTGGGACATGATCATAGACAGGCTGTAGATTTAGTTGGTATGGTGCAGGCTCACCACATAGAATGTAGATTTAGTGAGAATGATAGACGTTGATTCATTTTGCTAACTGACGTAGTTAACATGTAGCTGGTATACTTTATCACGTGAAATACAGATTTAGTTAGACAGCATGAAGCGTTGGTACACGTTACCAGATGGGATACAGATTTAGTCATCATGAATAGGCTGGTACATCACCAGATGGGATACAGAATTAGTCATCATGAATAGGCTGGTACATCACCAGATGGGATACAGAATTAGTCATCATGAATAGGCTGGTACATCACCAGATGGGATACAGAATTAGTCATCATGAATAGGCTGGTACATCACCAGATGGGATACAGAATTAGTCATCATGAATAGGCTGGTACATCACCAGATGGGATACAGATTTAGTCATCATGAATAGGCTGGTACATCACCAGATGGGATACAGAATTAGTCATCATGAATGGGCTGGTACATCACCAGATGAGGTACAGATTAAGTCAGCATGAATAGGCAGGAACATTACCCGATGGGGTGCAGAGTTGATCAGCTTGAAGTGTTGGTACTTCCCCAGACGGGGGTGCAGAGTTGATCAGCTTGAAGTGTTGGTACATCACCAGACGGGGTGCAGAGTTGATCAGCTTGAAGTGTTGGTACTTCCCCAGATGGGGTGCAGAGTTGATCAGCTTGAAGTGTTGGTACTTCCCCAGATGGGGTGCAGAGTTGATCAGCTTGAAGTGTTGGTACTTCCCCAGATGGGGTGCAGAGTTGATCAGTTGAAGTGTTGGTACTTCCCCAGATGGGGTGCAGAGTTGATCAGCTTGAAGTGTTGGTACATCACCAGATGGGGTGCAGAGTTCATCACCGTTATGCATGTTGGTACACATGTACTGTAATGTTGATCGGATTGGCATGATGGTAGTTGGGTATATCTTAGCAGACACAATGCTGTTGGTATACCTTAGCAGACACAATGCTGTTGGTATACCTTAGTAGACACAGTGCTGTTGGTATACCTTAGCAGACACAATGTTGTTGGTATACCTTAGCAGACACAATGCTGTTGGTACTTTAATAGACACAATGCTGTTGGTATACATTAGCAGACACAATGCTGTTCTACTGAATATGATGTAGGTCGGTGTACCTTACCAGATATGATACAATGTGGTCATGTCACACCATGTTTAATGCCGTACAGATCCAGGTGATTGTTACACCATGTTTAATGCAGTACAGATGTGGGTGAGTGTTACACCATGGTTGATGCAGTACAGATCCAGGTGATTGTTACATCATGTTTAATGCAGTACAGATCCAGGTGATTTTTACACCATGGTTAATGCAGTACAGATGTGGGTGATTGTTACATCATGTTTAATGCAGTACAGATGTGGGTGATTGTTACACCATGTTTAATGCAGTACAGATCCAGGTGATTGTTACACCATGTTTAATGCAGTACAGATCCAGGTGATTGTTAAACCATGTGTAATGCAGTACAGATCCAGGTGATTGTTAAACCATGTGTAATGCAGTACAGATCCAGGTGATTGTTACACTATGTGTAATGCAGTACAGATCCAGGTGATTGTTAAACCATGTGTAATGCAGTACAGATCCAGGTGATTGTTAAACCATGTGTAATGCAGTACAGATCCAGGTGATTGTTAAACCATGTGTAATGCAGTACAGATCCAGGTGATTGTTACACTATGTGTAATGCAGTACAGATCCAGGTGATTGTTACACCATGTTCAATGCAGTACAGATCCAGGTGGTTTGATGCAGCAGGGCCTCACAGGGAACTGTGTCAAAGGGAGGAAACCGAAGAGTTCCCCTGGAATTAGTATAGAGCTGTTTCTTCCTTTAACAGAATGGATATAGATTTCGTCAGATCTACTTCATCCCCTTCTACTTGTGAACAGCAATCAAACTCACTCATGGTCAGCTACGTCACGCAATACTTAGAGCTGTTAAATCGATCATTTCAACTCGTGTGGCCCAAGAATGTTGGCTGGCTTGACCTGTTGTTGGTATTGCTGAGTTAGAGCTGGTCCCACGGGCCAGGCCGCTCTGTTCAGACTCTATGAAACAAGTGCAGCAGCCTCGGGAATCCAAAGAACAAACTATGATGATGCGTTACCGTGCTCTGTCCAACGGGTTTGTGAAGAGGTTTAAAACCCACCTGAAAGCCAGGCAGCTGAGCCAAGAGAGATTAAAGGAATGGGATCGTTTCAAACAGGCTGTCATGTTAGTACATGGAGAGAAATCCTAGCTGGACTGCTTTACTGGAACCTGTCACTGGGCCCATGGCCCTTCTTTGTCATCTGTTGACTGCACACCACATTATCCAGTGCGACACACAGAGGGTTATTATCTCACAGGGCCTCACCATCACAGTTGCTGTGGCATACACGTTAGCATAGGGCTACCTGAAGGTAGTGAAGATTAGTTGGAAAAAAGTATCATAAAAGACGAAAGAATGTCTGAATAGGAGACAAACGTTTTTGTTTTTGCTCTCCCACAACCAACCAGACACAGCAAGTTCCAAATGACATGCAAAGGATCTACTCCTGTGATCGAACGGGAAAAAACCTCGTGTACCAAGTTTGTATACATGGATTCCTTTAGGGTTTGTCACACAGCTGCGGTGGTACCAATGGAAAGGTTCATCTGTCTTTAAAATACTCCAAATGTTATACTGTAAAAAGCCTTTGCCAGCTTAGCTCCAATATTCTGGATCTAATCCAGTACACTGGCTGTGAAGCTCAGCAGCGTCTTTTTAATAACAGGACATGGGGCGAATTAGGGACACTGGCTCCTCCACTTTTTACAGCTTCACGAAGAGGAACTCTTGTAGGAGAAGACAAACCTCTGATTTTATACATTGCTGGCTTGTGGCTGTAGTCTTATCAGGAGAAAGTCTTGAGGAGTAAACTCCGCGGAAAAATCCGGAGCCAGAGCATCTCATTCAGCTGGTCGTCCGCAACCTTGTTTTGGCAGCCCCTGCGATGGCACTGGTTCCACACTGTGACAGCCCGCTGTACTTTGGATACATCAGTGATAGGGGAGGAAGCAATGTGGGGCATGGGCAACAGCCTTTCCTACATACCACATTGCTCAGGTTGCGTCCGGCCTCACATCATTCACATAGAACTCTATATCCACAGCCTGGAGAGGACACTCCAGCCTCACCCACAGCACAACACAACACGGGGAGCGATGGATACTGGTGATAAGCTATCGATCAGTTGCCACAGACACTCCAGCCTCACCCACAGCACAACACAACACGGGGAGCGATGGATACTGGTGATAAGCTATCGATCAGTTGCCACAGACACTCCAGCCTCACCGACAGCACAACACAACACGGGGAGCGATGGATGCTGGTGATAAGCTATCGATCAGTTGGCACAGACACTCCAGCCTCACCCACAGCACAACACAAGACGGGGAGCGATGGATGCTGGTGATAAGCTATCGATCAGTTGCCACAGACACTCCAGCCTCACCCACAGCACAACACAAGACGGGGAGCGATGGATGCTGGTGATAAGCTATCGATCAGTTGCCACAGACACTCCAGCCTCACCCACAGCACAACACAAGACGGGGAGCGATGGATGCTGGTGATAAGCTATCGATCAGTTGCCACAGACACTCCAGCCTCACCCACAGCACAACACAAGACGGGGAGCGATGGATGCTGGTGATAAGCTATCGATCAGTTGCCACAGACACTCCAGCCTCACCCACAGCACAACACAAGACGGGAGCGATGGATACTGGTGATAAGCTATCGATCAGTTGCCACAGACACTCCAGCCTCACCCACAGCACAACACAAGACGGGGAGCGATGGATACTGGTGATAAGCTATCGATCAGTTGCCACAGACACTCCAGCCTCACCCACAGCACAACACAACACGGGGAGCGATGGATACTGGTGATAAGCTATCGATCAGTTGCCACAGACACTCCAGCCTCACCCACAGCACAACACAACACGGGGAGCGATGGATACTGGTGATAAGCTATCGATCAGTTGCCACAGAGTGTGATGCCAGGAAGTTCTCCCGATGATGAGAAGGATCCTCGGATCTTATTGGTCAGCAGTCATCCGCCTCAAGCTGGGCAGCCCCTGTCCAGTAGTGTGGAGTCTTGCCGGGGTCTGCTGTCCTCAGTGGGTGCAAGGGGACTAGGAACCATCTTGACGGTAGACTGCAGTCACTGCACCAGGCAGTGGAAGAAAATAACAAGAGAACAACTGTGAAAGTAGGGCATTGGAATATCTGAACAACGATGACTGGCCCTTCTGGAATTTTCAGGACATGAACGACTGCAGAAAACAGCTGTCATAAACAAGAAGCTCATGTGGCTGAATACAGACACAGTCAGCCTTTAAGAAACGTAACCAGCAGACTCAGCTACTGTGAAGGACAAATACCCATTTCATTGGCAGGGGAAGAGCTCAGAACAGTAAGATGGAGTTAAATTCGCAGTGAATATCGGTCTGCCCTAAATAGAAGAAACTAAGTTGCAAAGGCTTGGAGCGATGTCAGACCCTACCCTTCTGTATCCTCATCAATCCTTGATGCCATAGAGTGCTTGTTAGCCATGGACAAGTCAGTCCTTGATGCCATAGAGTGCTTGATAGCCATGGACAAGTCAGTCCTTGATGTCATAGAGTGTTTGATAGCCATGGAAAAGTCAGTCCTTGATGCCATAGAGTGCTTGATGGCCATGGACAAGTCAGTCCTTGATGCCATAGAGTGTTTGATAGCCATGGACAAGTCGGTCCTTGATGCCATAGAGTGCTTGATAGCCATGGACAAGTCGGTCCTTGATGCCATAGAGTGCTTGATAGCCATGGACAAGTCGGTCCTTGATGCCATAGAGTGCTTGATAGCCATGGACAAGTCGGTCCTTGATGCCATAGAGTGCTTGATAGCCATGGACAAGTCGGTCCTTGATGCCATAGAGTGCTTGATAGCCATGGACAAGTCGGTCCTTGATGCCATAGAGTGTTTGATAGCCATGGACAAGTCGGTCCTTGATGCCATAGAGTGCTTGATAGCCATGGACAAGTCAGTCCTTGATGCCATAGAGTGTTTGATGGCCATGGACAAGTCAGTCCTTGATGCCATAGAGTGTTTGATAGCCATGGACAAGTCAGTCACCAAATGGGTGGCCGGCTTTGGCGTGGTCATTCACAGGTCAACATCAGACAAAGCCCTGGACAACAGGGGGATTGCCTGTGATCTTATCTAACACTGTGAAACTGCCTTACTGCTTCCACTGTAAGAGATGTGCATGTAAACCACCTTTCTACAAGAACAAGTGTTAAGAAGTGAGTGCAACAGGTACAGAAGTATGTTTCTCCTCAGCAGAACCTTTGCCCAGGCCATCATGATCCATATCAGACGTGGGAGATGGAGAAACTGCGAAAATAGTCAAAATCGTGTAACACGGACATAGATGGACAGTACAGCTCGATGGCTCATGGGAGTCTTTTGCCATCTGCAGTAGTACCAAGCGAGGCTGTATTCCCGCCCCAGTGATCTTTAGTATCTTCATAGCTCTGCTCCAGGACTAAGCCTTAACACTGCGACAGAAGAGATATACCAAAGCATCGATTCAGATGGCATGCTCTGCAACTTCCTCCACCTCAGAGCCAAGACAAAAATCTCATCAGAGTCCGGCTGTTCGCTGACAACACAATGGCGATCCACACCTGGCCGGAACTCTGGTCACTGATGAGCCGCCTCTCCCAGACTGTCAAGGACTTTGTGTACAACTGATGATGCTACATTTGCACAACCAGACATCACCGACCATGACTTTACACGCGATGTTGTCCTTCAAATCACGTAACTAACTTCCACAATAACCAGCAACTTCTGCTTTGACCTGGAGATCAACAAGAGATTTGGACAGGCAGCTACAGCCTGATCTTACTTCACAACTCGGATGTGAGCCAACTCAAAGCTAATGGTGAAGACAAAGACATGGCCAACATGTGCGTGACAAAGAGAAGACTCAACCACTTTCACCTGAGAACTATCGGCCATATTTTGGATATATCCTGGAAAGAAGACGGAGTGTCCGACGTTGAGGCGTTCTCTCGCTTGGCCTTTGCACCATGCAAACCCCCTGCTGTTGGTAGCACATTCACCGCATGCAGGATGATGGCATCCTAAAAGACATCCTTTATGGTCAGTTGCCATATAAGAGGTGACCCGCAACAGCCACCTTCAGCTGTGATGAAAAAGTGTCTGAAAAGAAAACATGAAAGCTCATGGCATCGACACAGACTCATGAGAAGGCCCTGCATACGACCATTTCATGTGGAGTGCTATCCCCTGTACAGGTGGAGGGGTACCCTATACCGGCACCTCAAGACAGGGCACCTGTACAGGTGGAGGGGTACCCTAGACCAACACCTCAAGACTGGGCACCTGTACAGGTGGAGGGGTACCCTAGACCAACACCTCAAGACTGGGCACCTGTACAGGTGGAGGGGTACCCTAGACCAACACCTCAAGACAGGGCACCTGTACAGGTGGAGGGGTACCCTAGACCAACTCCTCAAGACAGGGCACCTGTACAGGTGGAGGGGTACCCTAGACCAACACCTCAAGGCAGGGCACCTGTACAGGTGGAGGGGTACCCTAGACCAACACCTCAAGACAGGGTAACAGAAGCTTTTAAGCGCTGCAGAAGAGAATAGCGTGTACAGAAGGAAGCACAGGGGACCGAGCACTCCACATAGGTGCCACCTTTGTGATAGAGGCACCACCGCATTGGTCTGTCTGCCAAAAGCGACGCTGCTGGAGGCAAGCAGCTAAGCAGGATACTTACGTCAGTTTGTTTTGAGCCAGCAAGGCGTTACATACACACTCATGGCAGAGGACGATTGTGTTATCCAGATTCACCAAAAAATATCACAAGGAGGGATGTTCTACGAGGGTTTGCCCAGTTTTAAAGGAAAGAGGTTGTTTCCTTGGACATGATCACAGCCAGTGGGGTACTGCTTCTTCCATTTCAACCAAACGAGACTTGGGAGACTTATACGTTGATAGCAACTTGAATGGGGTTCAGATGCGGGAAATGAAAATAGATGTGTAGACTCCAAGAAAAATGTTACGGACCTATTTCTTGACTGTACTTAGTGATGGCGTAGATAGAAGAAATTTGTGCAGACTCCAAGGAAACGCAGACACATCTATCACTGGAATGCACGAAGGGATGCAATAGACAGAAACATTGTGTATACCCAAAGTAGGGATCTGTCACTTGAATGCACTTAGCGATGGAGTAGATTAAAATATTTGTGTAGACTCACTAAAACCCTGACAGATCTATGTATCTATCATGTGACTGTCCATAGGGATGGCGTGACTTCTCCTTACTAGGTAATACACATGTCAGGGTCTGCATTATGCACTGCCCGCTGATAGGATGAAAACGGTAGAGAGAAAGCCCGGATGAGGCTTCAAACGGGACTGATCGGATCTTAATCTTTTCTCAAACACAGCACACGATGTCCCCGCGAAAAGATGTTTGCCCTAAGAGAGCAGGAGCAGCCAGCATCATTTGAGCTAAAGAAGTCTGCTGATGAACTAGCGCATTGCCTTTAACGAAACTTCTACCCTATTACAGTTTATTTTGCTTAAAAGTGGACATTCAAACTTGGATTTAGTGTTTGTTGTCAGTCGCGACAACCCCTCTCGGCGTTGCGTGTATGATAGATGAAAAACTGTGTCTGTGAACAAGTTGTTTGTGTCTTCATTTTACAGTTGTCGTTTCTTGCCCTCCCTGTCCTTGCCCGTCCAGATCTCTCCGTGTCTTGCCATGCCAAGACTGGTTTCGTTTTGAATGGTCTGGTTTCCACTCAGTGTTTTGTCGTGTGATGTGACA
>JADBJO010004500.1:120733-127555 GCA_016801955.1 Conus betulinus
CTCTGTAGTGGGATGTGAATGTGATGGGATGTCTCTGTAGCGGGGATGTCTCTGTAGTGGGATGTCTCTGTAGTGGGATGTCACTGTAGTGGGATGTCACTGTAGTGGGATGGTCTCTGTAGTGGGATGTCTCTGTAGTGGGATGTCTCTGTAGTGGGATGTCTCTGTAGTGGGATGTCACTGTAGTGGGATGTCTCTGTAGTGGGATGTCTCTGTAGTGGGATGTCTCTGTAGTGGGGATGTGGATGTCTTTGTATGGGATGTCTCTGTAGTGGGATGTCACTGTAGTGGGATGTCACTGTAGTGGGATGTCTCTGTAGTGGGATGTCTCTGTAGTGGGATGTCTCTGTAGTGGGATGTCTCTGTAGTGGGATGTGGATGTCTTTGTAGTGGGATGTCTCTGTAGTGGGATGTCACTGTAGTGGGATGTCTCTGTAGTGGGATGTCTCTGTAGTGGGATGTCACTGAGTGGGATGTCACTGTAGTGGGATGTCTCTGTAATGGGATGTCTCTGTAGTGGGATGTCATTGTAGTGGGATATCACTGTAGTGTAGTGGGGATGTCATTGTAGTGGGATGTCTCTGTAGTGGGATGTCATTGTAGTGGGATGTCTCTGTAGTGGGATGTACACTGTAGTGGGATGTCTCAGTAGTGGGATGTCTTTGTAGTTCAATGTCACTGTAGTGGGATATCACTGTAGTCGGATGTCATTGTAGTGGGATGTCTCTGTAGTGGGATGTGAATGTGATGGGATGTCTCTGTAGCGGGGGTGTCTCTGTAGTGGGATGTCTCTGTAGTGGGATGTCACTGTAGTGGGATGTCACTGTTGTGGGATGTCATTGTAATGGGATGTCACTGTAGTGGGATATCTCTATAGTGGAATTTCACTTTAGTTGAATGTCTCTGTAGTGGAATGTCTCTGTAGTGGGACGTCACAATTGTAGGATGTCGCTGATAATCAAGTCAAGTCTCAGTCAAGTCAAATTCAAAATGGCTTCATTACCAGATAAACAGGAAATGAAGGCCAGGTCGACTGTTCCAATACACGCATCAGTGAACAGTACGTAAAGTAAGCAAAGAACAATTCTCTCAAACAAAATGACCTTGCACTACACCCGCATCACTCAACCTGCGTCTTGTCCCCCCAGAGAAAGAGACAGAGAGAGAGAGAGACAGAGAGAGAGAGACAGAGAGAGAGAGAGAGAGAGAGAGAGAGAGAGAGAGAGAGAGAGAGAGCAAGGGTGTGATCTCTGGGGACATAGGCGAGAAAGGATGCTTCCATGATGAAATAAATACACGCCCATAACTCTGAACAGAATAGGCCAGCAGAAATGACAACAACACAGAGCACACAGAACAAGCAAGGACACCGCCCCCCCTCCCCCCCCCCCCCCCCCCCCCCCCCCTCTCCCACCAGGATATACCAAGCTCGCCGATACGCCCCTAATATCTGTTACATCTACACAACAACAACTGGAGAAATGAACAAAAACAAATTAACACTGATTCCAGATCGGTACAGCCTTTTTCATCTTGGCTATAGTGAAACAAACGCACGGGCGAACAGTAAACAAATGCAGGTAACCTCGGTTTAATTCATAGTAAAGGAAATCTGAAATAAGATAGGGATCAGTAAACAGTGAACAACAAACAAGTGGGGTAACTCTTGGTCCCATGATGAAACAAAAGTACACGCCCGTAACTGCATATGCCGAATCGCTTAGCAGAAATGACAACGCAGAGCACACAGAAACAGAAAACACTCGGTCTCAAGGGTTAGAAGAGAAATTAATTGGACATATGTTTTGAATGAGTTTGTCGGGTGGTGGTGGTGGGCTGCGGAGAGAGAGAGAGAGAGAGAGAGAGGGGGGGGGGGGGGTGGTCAGTAGAACTGTTAATCAATCATAAAATAAAGTCGAGGAAGCGTTTGATTTTGGAGAGTTGATAAACTTTCTGTGAAACTTTTTTGCACAGTGAATTTATGTGAGCTTGCCAACTAATGTTGTTATCAATTGTTATTCCTAGCACTTTGAGGCATGTTACCTGTTCAACAGGTTCATCTTTCAGATGTACAGGAGGAAACTTAATAGACAGATTTTGTCTTTTTTTTGCCTGGTTGTGATAAGCATAGATTTAGTTTTTTGAGGGTGAAGCGACATGTGATTTAGTTCAGTCCATTTTACGAGGTCATTCGTACTTTCTTGTAAAGTTTGTGCAAGAACAGTAACATCAGAATGATTTTGTGTGTATTGTTGTATCATCTGCAAAGAGTTCACATGTGGATGTGATATGGAGAGGTAGATCACTGATGTAATTGTGAACAGTAAGGGACCCAGGATAGAGCCTTGTGGGACGCATAGGAAAGTGTTTGAAATGAAGAAGTAGTTGTATTGATTTTCACACATTGTTGCCTATTTGCGAGATATGATTGAAAAAACGTAAGAGTTTTTGTGGATAAGCCATACAATTTTAATTTTCTAAGAAGAAGGTTATGGTCTATCACATCAAATGCTTTTTTGAAATCGATGAATAGGACACCACAATATCTGTTGTTGTTAATGCTATTTAGCCAGTCATCAACTAAGTTGATTAGGGCTGTGTGGCATGAATGGTTGTGTCGAAACCCGGACTGTCTTGGATGAAGCAAATGGTATGTATTAAGGTGGTGTAATGTGTGTTTGTTCATGTGTTTTTTCCAAAGTTTTGGAAATAGAGGAAATGATTGAGATTGGTCTGTAGTTTGCAGGGTCTGAGTTGTCACCTGCCTTGTGGATAGGAATGACTTTTGCTTTTTTGAAACTGTCGGGAAAATGATTTTTGTCTATGCATAAATTGAAGACGTATGTTAATGTATCTGTAATTGCTGGAGCTGATAGTTTGACGATTTTCCCGTCTAGGCCATCCACCCCGCAGGTACCTGACTGTTTTAGGTGCGTTAGGTAGTGATAAACTTCAAAGACTGTTATTGGTGGAATATAAAGTTCAGACGTGATGTTTTTATCTTGGCAATATTGTTTCAGTTTTTTGAAGATCATTTGATTTGGAAGAATCTGTCGTGACAATTTTATTAGGTATAGTGCAAAAGTGCGTGTTTAGCTGTTCGACAGAGATGTCTTTAATTACAGTTGATTTTGAAGAAGATTTATTGTTTGTAAGCTCGTTAATAGCTCTCCATACTAATTTTGGGTTCTGTTTTTGATGATATTAGTTCTCGATAATAATTTGTTTTTTCTCTGCGCTTCTGTGAATTTATTGCATTTCTCAGTTTTCTAGATTCCTCTTCATAGCCATGTTGTTTAAGCAGATCTCTAAGGTAACCTGCCTCCTGTAACTCTTTAGTGTACCATGCCGGTTTAGGATCATGCCGTACTCTAATCGTTTTAGAGGGGTGTGTTTATCATATATTTCTGTAAATGTTTTGATCCAAAATTCAACAGCAAGATTTGGATCAGTTAGTTATGTCAAAAACTGAAGAGAGATTTGAGTTAAGCAAGTCATGCAGAAAGTCTTGGTTTTTAAGTTTGTAAAGCAACGGTAGGGTTATTGTCTTGTGTCCCGTTTTGGGGATTTTTACTCCTTTTTTGGACTATGTGACACAAATTGGGTAATGGTCACTACAGTTTAGAACAGGGACGCAGGCTTCTGCTATGTTAGTGTTATCTGAAACATAAACATGGTCAATAAGTGTCTTCGAGTTTAGGGTGACTCTCGTTGGAGATTCGATGAGTTGGTGTAGATTAAATAGATTGAATGCTTGCGTCCATTGGTTTTGTACTTTTAGAAGGTCTGTGTTAAAGTCACCAAGTAAAATGATTTCCTTGGATTCAAGGGAGACTGCATCCATCATCGTAATAAATTTGTCGACCCAGTTTACTCATTGAGATGGATTCCTGTAGCAGAATCCAACCAAAATGGAAGGTTTTTCTTTTCAGCTTAACTTCTATCCAGACACATTCTACACCGTTACTTTCCAGGTGTAGAAGTCGTTTGAAGCTAAGGATTTCACTGATGTAGATAAGAAGACCCGTCTCTTTCGCTTGTGTAGGATCTTTTCGGATTGTGTTATATCCTGGAATTGTTACATCATTGTCGCTAATGTGTGCAGTTAATCTGGATTCAGAGAGTCCTAAAATATGAAAGGGTTTACCATGATTCCAAATCAGTGTTGATATATCTGATGTCTTGTTGACTGCATGTTGGATATTAAGGTGACAGATTCGAAGTCCTTCTTTACATGGCCACGCAGACTGGTTCTTGTTCATTTCTAGTTGTATATTGATGTGATGATTATAGGAGACGAAGATTTTGCACGTTAACTATCGTTAAGATTTTGTATAGTCAGAGAACACAATAAAAGCACATAAAAGAGAGGAAAAATGGGTTGGGTTTACACACCGTAACAACTTTAGGAAACTAGAACGAATGAGAAGACAATAAAATCTTCACACTATATGTCCGTACGCTCCTCGGTCAGATGGTATTCTTATGGAAACACTTTTCTGCAATGAAGAGATACACACAAAAGGAAGTACTTCTAAAGCAAATTACGATTAAGGGGGACAGAAGAAGAGGTAATAAAAAGATAACATGAAACTTAAGACAAAGCAAAGAACCAACACCCAAAATGAAAACAAGTGGGAAAAAAGCCACTCGGACACAAATACACAAGTCACGTCGTTGCACTTGTAACTACGAGTTGGCAATGCACAATATTGCCTCGCTCGTAGTAAATAGTAGTTATTGCAGAAGTCTCCTGCTGCAGAGGCTTTGTTCAGTCTCTTTTCTATAGGGAACCTTTTTTTTTCTCTTTGTTTTACTTAAATACAAACACACAAATGTGTCCGTATAGTACACACACAACAGAACAATCTTCAATGCAAAATGATAATGAAATGAGAAACAAGCAGAAGTTAAAGTTACAAACAATTGTGCAACAACATATACAAAAAAAGGTAAACAATGTTCAAAGGAAAAGAATAATGAGTATTGGTCTATATATGACTCGTATAGTCTCTCAATACGGGCACGCGTCACACTCCCAATGTCAGCACGTTTTGTTCGGTCTTTTTAACCACTGAGTGGCAGCAATTCGATGACGACGCACCAGTTTTTGTTTGTCTACAACACTCCCAATGTCAGCACATTTTGCCCTGTCTTTTTAAACACTGAGTGGCAGCACTTCGATGTCGACGCACCAGTTTTTTGTTTGTCAACAACACCACAGAACGCACTTCTTGAGATAAGAGTAATAACTCGTATATAATAGTATGCAATGCATCTGACAGGCACCTGACAGACTACAGCTGGCCAGACAAGGAAACAAACAAACAAATACACATAGATTTACACATACACCCACACGCGCGCGTGCGCGCGCGCACACACACACACACACACACACACACACACACACACACACACACACACACACACACACACACACACACACACACACACACACACACACACACACACACACACACGCACGCACACACGCACACACACACATACACACACACGTGTGTGTGCCCACACACACGCATATAGAAACCATTAGATATGCGCTCAAAAAATAGATATGGGCATACGTACATAGCACATGGATGATGAAATTAATAGCATATCGCACTACACATACCTATGTGATATGAAGTGGAGATAAACATATGCACGCTCACAACCATTAGATATGCGCACACATACATAGCACATAGATGATGAATTAGCATATCGCACTACATACCTATGTGATATGGAGTGGATATAAACATATGCAGAGACGGTGATCAGGCAATGATATACGAATATAAGGATGCATACAGGCGACATGTTAATTTACTTAAATGAGGCCATGGGGAGAGGAGCTGCTTGGTATTGCTGTGACAGGAACTGAGCGGTCATTGTGTTCAGCAACTGAACAGCAAATGGATGTAGAGGGCTAGGGGGTTGTACTGGCTGCTGTGGGATGTGTGTGATGGTGGGGGGCTGGAAGTGTAATGTGTTGGGTGGTTGAAGGACTGTTGTGTTGGGAGGTGTAAGGTGGGCATTGTCTGGAGTTGGTGGATTGTATGGGGTATTAGAGGGTGGTACTTGTGCTGTGCTGGGAAATTGTAGCCAAGCTGTGTTGTGAGGTTGCAGCTGAGATGTGTTTGGAGGTGGGGGTGTGTGGTTGCTGCTAGTGTGTGGTTTGGACATGGAAAGGGGGTGATGTGCTATGTGGGTGGAGGGTGCAGGTCACGTTTCTGTACTCTTTACATTGCTGTTTGTCATTTCTATCCACTGGGGAGGAAAAAAAATACATGTGGGTGGGGGATTGTAGAAGGGGTTGCTTTGTAGGGCGTTGATGCCGACCTAGTATATTATACACACTGGGAGAGTTGGGGTTTTGGGGAGTGTTCGCTGGGAAATCAGTTTCATAGTTATAATTAGGTGGACTGTTAGTGGTCACTGGGGCGTCTTGTGCTGGAAGACGTTCCCTTCTTCCTCTTTGTGAGGTGGGTCTGATGTAGCTGGAGGCTTGGGTCTTGTGGTTATTAGTGGGACAGATGTTGGAGGCAAGGACTTTGCAGCCATATGAACTGGGGTGCAGTCTGTCTCGGTACATGGCTTTCTTTGGCGCCCCAGATCTGGCGAGGAAGGAGGGGGTGTTATCTAGTGATGGGGGATGCTTTCAGCCAGGGGAAAAAGAGATTGGGAAGAAAGGGTGAGTTGGGGGGGGGGAGGGTGGGGGGGGGGGGGGCGGGGGGGGGGGGAAGTGTGGGAGGGGGGGGGGGGGGGGGCGGGGGGGGGTCGGGAGGAGGGGCGAGGGTTGTTTTAGTTTGT
>JADBJO010004500.1:140565-148065 GCA_016801955.1 Conus betulinus
GTGTGTGTACACGCATGCGCGCACACGTGTGTGAATGTGTGTGAGTGTGTGTGTGCACGTGCGGGCACGTGAGGGAGGGGGGGGGGGGGGGGGGGGGTTTGTGCGTGCACATGCGCTGGGTGTGTGTGTGCGCGCGCGCACTCATGTGTGTTGCGTGCGCGCGCGCGTGTGTGTGTGTGTGTGTGTGTGTGTGTAGAGGGTGTTGTCGTCGCTGTTGTTGTTTCTTATTCAAATTAACGACGGTCAATATTAGTGACATAAAACAAGTGTGTGTGTGTGTGTGTGTGTGTGTGTGTGTGTGTGTGTGTGTGTGTGTGCGCGCGCGGGATGTGTGTGTGCGTGTGTGTGTGTGTGTGTGCGCGCGCGCGCGCGCGCGCGCGCGCTATGTGTATGTGTGTGCATGTGTTTTCTTTTTGTAATACGCTGTTTTGTTTCCAGTTGTGTTTCATTTTTGTGTTCATGTTTGTGTGTGTGTGTGTTAATGCGTGCGTGTGTGTGTGTGTGTGTGTGTGTGTGTGTGTGTGTGTGTGTGTGTGTAGTAGTAGTAGTAGTAGTAGTAGTAGTACACACGCACATATGTGCTTGTGGACTGCGATTCCTCGGAATGTCCTTTTTCTACAGTAGAAGATTAGTAATTGATTTTTTCCGTGAAGGAAAACTATTCATCACTTAAATAAAAAAAATAATCGCGATTTATAGATAATAAATAGGTAAATAAAAAACCTCAATCGATCAGTCAGTCAGCCGAGCAGATTAATAGTTTGTCACTTGGATACTCGTTCATTCACCCATTAATGTAACTTAAAATATGTCCATAGTTTCTCTTGCGGCAACTTCAAACAGTTCATGTTGTCCTAACCAGATAAAAATAAATAATAGATAGATAAATAAATAAATAAAAAAAACGACGCACTTCGTGTATGAACCGCCACTGTAATGTACAAAGAAGCTCGCAAACTGCAAAATTCCCTTTTGGCAAGATTCCGAACCGTCGCCTCTGTCAGACTTATTATTTTCAAAGCGGGATAACGAAATTGAATTTGGATGAGAAACGGTATGTATGTTGGAAATAATTAACTGAATTTGGATGAGAAACGAGATGTATGTTGGAAATAGTTCGTTTTCTTCATCTGTACAAGAGCTATTTCCTGTTACAAGTTGAAGCTATTGCTTTGAATTTTCATGGAATTGAGTGTGTTCCCAAAGCATTGAAGAACGTTGTCTGTATACATATACTCGGTGGATCTTTGACGCCGCGAAGCTCTTTACTGTAGAGAGCAGAAGAGTACGAAGTATCTTCCCCTTTATTCATCCTTTCCTTTCCGGTCTTCATTCTTCATTTTCTGAAAAATGTCATCACTGGCCTTTCTCACATTGTCCTCATCGTCACTGGCCTTTCTCACATTGTCCTCATCATCACTGGCCTTTGTCACATTGTCCTCATCATCACTGGCCTTTCTCACATTGTCCTCATCATGGCCTTTCTCACATTGTCCTCATCATCACTGGCCTTTCTCACATTGTCCTCATCGTCACTGGCCTTTCTCACACATTGTCCTCATCACTGGCCTTTCTCACATTGTCCTCATCATCACTGGCCTTTCTCACACATTGTCCTCATCATCACTGGCCTTTTCTCACATTGTCCTCATCATCTGGCCTTTCTCACATTGTCCTCATCATCACTGGCCTTTCTCACATTGTCCTCATCATCATGGCCTTTTTTCACATTGTCCTGATCATCACTGGCCTTTCTCACATTGTCCTCATCATCACTGGCCTTTCTCACATTGTCTCATCATCATTGGCCTTTTCACACATTTCTCATCATCACTGGCCTTTCTCACATTGTCTCATCATCACTGGCCTTTCTCACATTGTCCTCATCATTGGCCTTTTTCACATTGTCCTCATCATCACTGGCCTTTCTCACATTGTCCTCATCATCACTGGGCTTTCTCACATTGTCCTCATCATCACTGGCCTTTCTCACATTGTCCTCATCGTCCATGCTTACCATGTTCCCACCCATCGTCTTCATCCATCGTTGTCTTTCCCATGCCGTCTCACCTTTTCGTGTTTTGTTTTAACTGTGGCGTCCTCGTTCACCCCTTTTCCCCTCACCATCTCTTATCCGTTCTTTTATTCCTCACATGTCTCATCTACTCTGTCCTTCCCTGTCGTGTTCTCAACTACTATGTTCTGTCATTCCTCACCATGTCTCATCTACTCTGTCCTTCCCTGTCGTGTTCTCAACTACTATGTTCTTTCATTCCTCACCATGTCTCATCTAGTCTGTCCTTCCCTGTCATGTTCTCAACTACTATGTTCTGTCATTCCTCACCATGTCTCCTCTAGTCTGTCCTTCCCTGTCATGTTCTCAACTACTATGTTCTGTCATTCCTCACCATGTCTCATCTAGTCTGTCCTTCCCTGTCGTATTCTCAACTACTATGTTCTGTCATTCCTCACCATGCCTCATCTACTCTGTCCTTCCCTGTCATGTTCTCAACTACTATGTTCTTCATTCCTCACCATGTCTCATCTAGTCTGTCCTTCCCTGTCATGTTCTCAACTACTATGTTCTGTCATTCCTCACCATGCCTCATCTAGTCTGTCCTTCCCTGTCATGTTCTCAACTACTATGTTCTTTCATTCCTCACCATGTCTCATCATCTGTACTCTGTCCTTCCCTGTCATGTTCTCAACTACTATGTTCTTTCATTCCTCACCATGTCTCATCTAGTCTGTCCTTCCCTGTCATGTTCTCAACTACTATGTTCTGTCATTCCTCACCATGTCTCATCTAGTCTGTCCTTCCCTGTCATGTTCTCAACTACTATGTTCAGTCATCCTCACCATGTCTCATCTAGTCTGTCCTTCCCTGTCGTGTTCTCACTACTATGTCCTTTCATTCCTCACCATGTCTCATCTAGTCTGTCCTTCCCTGTCGTGTTCTCAACTACTATGTTCTTTTCATTTCCTCACCGTGTCTCATCTAGTCTGTCTTCCCTGTCGTGTTCTCAACTACTATGTTCTTTCATTCCTCACCATGTCTCATCTAGTCTGTCCTTCCCTGTCGTGTCTCAACTACTATGTTCTGTCATTCCTCACCATGCCTCATCTAGTCTGTCCTTCCCTGTCGTGTTCTCAACTACTATGTTCAGTCATTCATTCCTCACCATGCCTCATCTACTCTGTCCTTCCTGTCGTGTTCTTCAACTACTATGTTCTGTCATTCCTCACCATGCCTCATCTAGTCTGTCCTTCCCTGTCGTGTTCTCAACTACTATGTTCTGTCATTCCTCACCATGCCTCATCTAGTCTGTCCTTCCCTGTCATGTTCTCAACTACTATGTTCTTTCTTACACGTGGTGTTCTCATGCACCCGTTTCTGTCTGATCATGTCGTCGTGTTTTCCTTCCTCACCATGTTTTCATATCCATCTTTACATTTCATATTGTCCTTTTTTTCTTCCTCACCATGTTTTCATATCCATCTTTACATTTCATATTGTCCCTTTTTCCTTCCTCACCAAGTTTTCATATCCATCTTTACATTTCATAGTCCTTTTTTCCCTAAGGGTGTCCATGTCCAGACTGCCTTTGTCATAATGCCCACACTCATCCTCCCTTTCTCTCTATTTTCCCGCCAATCTGTCCTTTCTCTCCATGTCCCCGCCAATCTGTCCTTTCTCTCCATGTCCCCGCCAATCTGTCCTTTCTCTCATGTCCCCGCCAATCTGTCCTTTCTCTCCATGTCCCCGCCAATCTGTCCTTTCTGTCCATGTCCCCGCCAATCTGTCCTTTCTCTCCATGCCCCCGCCAATCTGTCCTTTCTCTCCATGTCCCCGCCAATCTGTCCTTTCTGTCCATGTCCCGCCAATCTGTCCTTTCTCTCCATGTCCCCGCCAATCTGTCCTTTCTCTGTCCTTTCTGTCCATGTCCCCGCCAATCTGTCCTTTCTCTCCACGTCGTCCCGCCATCTGTCCTTTCTCTCCATGTCCCCGCCAATCTGTCCTTTCTCTCCATGTCCCCGCCAATCTGTCCTTTCTCTGTCCTTTCTCTCCATGTCCTTGCCAGTCTGTCCTTTCTCATGTCTGCTTCCATCTGTCCTTTCTCATGATGTCTACTTCCATCTGTCCTTTCTCATGATGTCTACTTCCATCTGTCCGTTCTCACGATGTCCATATCCATTTGTGCTTGTTATCATGTCCACACTGATCCTTTGTATGTTGATTTCTCTGTAAGAGGCACATTGGGCTGTGTTTTTCCCTTCCCTTTCCTTTCTCATGATGTCATCATCTATGATTCCATACTCATGATGACCACACCATCTTTCCTTTTTGTATTTTGTTCCTCCTTTTTTGATTCTTTATCAATCTGTCGTTTCTTCCCATGGCCTTTTCTATCTTTCCATTTTCATGATGTCCTTATCCGTTGTATCTTTGTTTTAAGTTCTTGATGTTGCTGTTTGTTATTACCTTCCCCATGATGTTGTCATATATCTTCCTTGCTGATCGTGATGTCAGGGCTGTCCACTGTGTATACTTGTTTGGATAGTTGCACTGGCCAGTTCAGGCCTGTCTACTTTTTTAGTTGTTGAAATAGGTACATTGGCCGTATTAGGGCTGTCTACTTATGATGGTTGTTTGGATAGGCACATTTAGGCGTGATGTCCACATGCACAAAGTTTATGTGACAGGTAAGAATAACCATTTCAGATTGCTCATGTCTGGGCGGGGAAGGTGGAACACGGGAAAGGGGGAGTATAGCACGATACATGGGCAGTGAAAATGACAATTTTTGTATCGGTCGGAACTTCAAGCCTCGAGCACGTTGCATCACTGTTGGGTCAACCAGGCACCATGGTATTTTTCGTGTAGAATGTCCGTTCAACATCTGGCACCATGTTATTTTCGGTGTATGATAACTTCATAACTCGCACCTTGTAATTTTTTGGTGTAGGATATCCGTTCATATCTGGCACCATGTTCTTTTCGGTGTAGGGTATCCGTTCATATCTGGCACCATGTTATTTTTGGTGTAGGATATCCGTTCATATCTGGCACCATGTTATTTTCGGGTGTAGGATATCCGTTCATATCTGGCACCATGTTATTTTTGGTGTAGCATATTCGTTCACATGTGACACCATGTTTTTTTGCGGTGTATGATATCCGTTCATATCTGGGACCATGTTATTTTCGGTGTAGGCTATCCGTTCATATCTGGCACCATGTTATGTTTGGTGTAGGATACCAGTTCACATGTGACACCATGTTATTTTCGGTGTAAGATATCCGTTCACATGTGGCACCATGTTATTTTCGGTGTAGGGTATCCGTTCACACCATGTCACTGACTCCGTAAGGTGTAGGCTGTCCGTGCACACCGGCACCGTGTTACATTCTGCGTAACATGTAGGCTGACATCCAGATCTGCAGACTCCCTTCGTTTAGGCCAAAAATGATATGGCCAACGTTCTCCTTTCTGACATCCACATGTACAGACTTTTCATCTTTTAGGCTTGAGTCCTACGGCCAACGTTCTCCTTTCAGACATCTACATGTACAGACTTTTCATCTTTCAGGCCTGAGTCCTACGACCAACGTTCTCCTTTCATACAAGGGTCCCTCCATTTGTAACCAGCTTCCTTTCTCTGTTCGCCAAGTAGACCTGACCACAAGTTTTACGGCTTTCCTGTAATTGTCTCTTCCAAGAAGCGTTCTGACCCTTACCCATCACCGTTTTATTTAGTTTACGACTTCTCTTACTGTTGGGCATGGGCAGAGAGAGAGAGAGAGAGAGAGAGAGAGAGAGAGAGAGAGAGAGAGAGAGAGAGAGAGAGAGAGAGCATTTGAAATGTGTGTGGGTAGCGCCATTGTTGCCAAAGTTTGCCAGATCATCTTGTCATGACCGTAGTGATATACTGGGCATATAGCAGCAGCAGCAGCGGCAGTAGCAGTAGTAGTAGTAGTAGTAGTAGCAGTAGTAGTAGCAGTAGCAGTAGCAGTAGTAGTAGTAGTAGTAGTAGAGTAAGAGTCGTGTCAAAGCACCACCAGCAATAACAGTACGAGAAATAACAGTACTCATAAGCGAAAAAAAAAAACACACACCTAATAATTGCCCTAGGTATGATGTTACTAGTAATTATTGCCCTGCTGTACTTTTCCATTTTTTTTCGTGTCACTCAGTGCTGTGACTCACGGGGAGATCGTTTTTTTCTTTCTTCCTTTTCTTTTCCTTGCTGATCCTCTTCCGGGTTCCCACCCCCACCCTTCCCTCACCCTCCCACTCTCTCCCCCTTCTCCCTCCCTCCCTTTTAATACAACCGCTCTGTGACTTGGAAACTCTTAGGTATCTTAACAAAGTTCTCTTCATAGTAATTGTTTTAATCGGTTAAGTGGCTAGTAAGCGCTCACACACACACACACACATACACGCACGCACGCACACACGCACGCACGCGCGCGTGCACACACACACACACACACACACACACACACACACACACACACACACACACACACACACACACACACACACACACACACACACACACACACACACACACACACACACACACACACACACACACACACACACACACACACACACACACACACACACACACACACACACACACACACACATACACACGCACGCATGCGCCCACGCACAGAGACACACGCACACATACACACATATTCAAACACACACACACACATACACGCGCGCGCCCACCTGCCCACACATACACATACACCCACACTCACTCACACGTGCGCCCCCCCCCCCCCCCCCCCCCCCCCCCCCCCCCACACACACACACACATTCACATGTGCGCGCCCGAACACACACACACACACACACACACACACACACACACACACACACACACACACACACACACAGGGACAGACAGACCGACTGACAGATAGCGACGGAAGGACAGAAAGAGAGACAGACAGACAGATAGTGACAGACGCGGAGAGAAAAAAGAGACACAGAGAGAGGGACAGACAGATAGCGACGAAAGGACAGAGAGAGAGAGAGAGAGAGGGACAGAGAGACAGAGACAGGTAGATAGAGAGGGAGAGAAAGAGAGACAGACAGACAAAGGACAGACCGACGACGAAAGGATTGACCGATCGACGGACGGACGGGGTAGGGGGGAGGGAGATGAGTGAGAGAGAGAGAGAGGGGGGGGGACAGACTGATGATGGCGAGGAACGGACAGACATACGGACCGACGAAAGGGTGACTGACTGACGGACGGACGGGGGGGGGGGGGGGGGGGGGGGGGAGGAGAGAGAGAGAGAGAGAGAGAGAGAGAGAGAGAGATTTCAGCCCCGTCAGGGCCTTTTCCTGACTTATTCTCATGATCCATCTTCAAACCCGACTTCATGCCCTTTGAGACAAGTTCCAGCAATCATCCCCACCTTGGTGGACGTCCGCCCGAACCCTCAGCACCGGGATCATCTCATGCCTTCAGAC
>JADBJO010004500.1:158065-159355 GCA_016801955.1 Conus betulinus
GTCACCCCCAGTCCTTGTCTGTTGGTCTGTGTGTGTCCTGTTATTTCTCTGATCTTGAGACTTTCTTTTGCAGAATCCATCGCCTCTTGAACTTTCCATTTTCTGCCTGTCTTCAGCTGGGCTTGATTGCTTCAACCACCTTGTCTCCTGAGTCCTCCAGCATGCTTTGAAGTCTGATCTTCCCTGCTTTATATTCCTCCAGGATGGATTTCAGTGGTAGTTTCAGCTTTGCTTGGCGACAGTATAGCGCTATGTCAGTCAGACAGGGTGGGACACCAAGCCATTCCTTGTGAACTTGTTGATTTTGGATTCCATTGCCTCCACTATGCTGGTGCAGATGTCGTATATCATCAGAGGCCATAGGAGCTTTGGTATCAGCATGAACTGCAGACACCAGACCTTGTATTTGCCAGGGAGCCCACACTGGTCAATGGTCTCCAAGCCTTCTTCCGACATCTGTTTGGTTTCTTTTGCTCTTTGTGTGTCTTTCAGCGTATCATCATACCATCTTCCAAGGCTCTTGACTGGCTCTTCTGTTACTGTTGGAATGGTCTGGTTGGCAACACTGAAGACCACAGATTCGGCCACTTTTCCTTTCCTCAGTGAGAGACTCCGTGATTTCTTTGGCTTGAACTTCATTCTGGATGAGGCAACTATGTCGTCCAGCCTCTCCAGCACGTGACGTGTCTCGTCTTCTCTGGATGAAATCACTGTAGTGTCATCCATGAAGGCCTTGAGAGGGGGCATCTTGTATCCATCGCCAAGGTCTGTTTGTCTTGCGTTGCTTGTTGCTGCTTTCAAGATGACTTCCATTGCCAACACGAACAGTATTGGGGAAATGGCACAGCCCATTGCAATGCCCACTTCCAAGTTGATCCAATCTGTTGTGTACTCCTTGGTAGAGAACCGCATTGAGAAGCCATTGAAGTACTTCTTGAGCATGTCGCGGATGTTCTTTGGCACATGGTACATCTTAAGAGCCAACTGTATCATCTCATGGGGTACAGATCCATATGCGTTTGCCAGGTCGAGCCACACTACGTCCAGGTCTCTCTTTTCTGTTTTTGCTCTTTGGATTGCGTCCCAGATCATTGTGGCGTGTTCTACACAGCCAGCCACGCCTGGAATGCCCTTCGACGTTCAGTAGTGATATTGGCCTGAACTGGCTGATGTCACTTGAGTTTTGCTCTTTGGGGATGTACACACCATCTGCCGTCATCCACTGGCCGCTGATCTTCTGATTTCTCCAAGCTGATCGCAGCAGCCTGTGGAGCCACTCCAGCACCTTGG
>JADBJO010004500.1:166273-171487 GCA_016801955.1 Conus betulinus
TTAAACTGCCTTCATCATTGATCCATACTATATCCCTCAGTACTACTGGTTCTTTTTCTTCCTTTGATTTCAGGGCTTACCTATCACTAGTTCTTCCTCTTATTGTGAATGTGGTATGACGTGATCTGTTTTTACCGAGGGTTTTATTATTTGCCTTTCTCTTATATTTTGCAGAGTTGAGTGAGCTACATGTTGGAATTTATATCTCTTTGCCTTGCATGTTAGCAACTTCGACATTGTTTTTTTACGATCTTGTTGCTCATTTTACGCCGAATGTGCGCCGGATACATGTTACTGAACACGGATGGCATGCGGTTGCACTTTATAGTTCTCTATCTCTCCATGTGGTTCATCCCCCATCCCATCCCCCCACCCCCCATTCCTACGAGCTAGTGCATTGCACATACATCAGCTAAACAGCATACCTGCTATACCACAATATCCGTTGTCTACGTCATATTGCCCAGCTGGGTATACGTGATCACCGTTTCCGACCAAGGAGGTTGGAAATCATCTGTATACCTCCCGTGTTGAGCACAGCAAGCATCACGCCAGACTGTGTGCAAAGTGATCACCCTCCCCGCTGTGTGCAGTCTCCCCACAACGTGATTCCAGGCCATCATGCCTGATGTGGCAGCATTCGCCATCTGACTCTCCCCGATGGACAGGTCGTCACCTCACTGTGAGGACGACGTGTGGTGACATCATAAACGCCATCTGACCCTCATTGATGGACAGGCCGTCACCTCACTGTGAGGACGACGTGTGGTGACATCATAACGCCATCTGACCTCACCGATGATGGACAGGCGTCCCTCACTGTGAGGACGTGAACGTCCCATCTGACCCTCACGGATGACTGTGAGGACGACGTGTGGTGACATCATAACGCCATCTGACCCTCATTGATGGACAGGCCGTCACCTCACTGTGAGGACGACGTGTGGTGACATCATAACGCCATCTGACCCTCACCGATGGACAGGCCGTCACTTCACTGTGAGACGACATGTGAGGACGACGTGTGGTGACATCATAACGCCATCTGACCCTCATTGATGGACAGGTCCGTCACTTCACTGTGAGGACGACGTGTGGTGACATCATAACGCCATCTGACCCTCATTGATGGACAGGTCGTCACTTCACTGTGAGGACGACGTGTGGTGACATCATAAACGCCATCTGACCCTCACCGATGGACAGGCCGTCCCTTCACTGCGCGGACGACATGTGGTGACTTCATAACGCCGCACGTTCTTCCATCCACGACTGACTTTCCGCACCACAATGTTCGATCGACATATCGGCTTACAGAGTGACTATAAGCTGGGGATGCTCAAAATTTGAAGCATTCCTCTCAACGCTGCACATAAGTTACGCTAAATGGCGTGTGAACTGTTCTAGAAACTGTACCTGATCTGCAACGAAATGTCGATCACACA
Source organism: Conus betulinus (assembly GCA_016801955.1). NCBI lineage: Eukaryota > Metazoa > Mollusca > Gastropoda > Neogastropoda > Conidae > Conus > Conus betulinus. The sequence goes on from JADBJO010004500.1 coordinate 167,719, forward strand.
CTGTGACTCAATGCTGTGATGTGACACTTTCCCCATATGTGACATGACTTGCTTCTAAGTGACAAATGAAACGCAGTGACATATTACTGCTTATCTTCCCAGAGAAAATGGACTCACTGGCGTGTGACAAATTGTAATGCTGGCTAGAGCTATGTGCAATGCTGTCTCTATGTAGATTTCAAATAATTTCATGCGTGACTTAAGGCGTCTAACATTCCCTGACCCCAAACATCCCGATCGTATGCCATTCCTGTACTGAAATATGAAGTCACAACCTTATTTTATAAATAGTCCAGCCCTTCCCTTCTCATCTCCAATTATTGCAAAAATGAGGACATTTTTTAAGGGAAGCTGGAGCAATTATCACAGAGTGATATACACATGAGCTACACACACACACACACACACACACACACACACACACACACACACACACACACACACCTGAGAGACATTCTGAGCCTCTCCAGTGCCCCCTCCCCTCCTCCCGAGCCGTTACATCCGGTCATTTTACCTACCCAGGATGGACCGAACCATTGATTGCCTTGATCTAAAGCGTGACGCCTGAGAGACATTCCCCCCCCCCCCCCCCCCCCCCCCCCTCCCTTAACGGTACATCCGGTCATTGCCTACCCGGATGCATTGACATGCTAGGTCCCCTCTCCCTGCTTCCCCCCCCCCCCCCCCCCCCCCCCCCCCCCCTCCCCTCACATTGCCACGCCCCTCCGCCTTCCCCCCATCCCTGAGCAGTGGGTCAGTAATGAAAACCAGACCTCGATCGATAGTGTCCAGTGCCTGACGTTCTCTGACAGTGTCTAAAGACGTGCCACGCTTCACAGTTATTCAATTCCGACTCGAGCAAAAGCTATATAAACTAAAGATATCAACTTCCTAAAACTCCCCCCCCCTGGCATCCTCTAGGTGAGTCAAGGTGTTGCTGGGCCTCTCGGCCTTCGGGCCTGGCCACAGTGATCTTGGTGTTAAGGTTTGTGACTTCTGGGTTTTTGTCTCTCTATTTTTATTGGTCTAGACAGAGAAGGTCTTAGTTGAGAGTTAGATTTCCTGGGAATGTCTGTTATAACTTGTAGTCAAAAATAAATACATGTGTAAATTCTAAGAGCCTGTTCATTGAAAGGATGCAATATTCTGCCTCGTCCTATCTTCGGTTTGGTATGTTTCTGAACATGAACCTACACTTGCTCACCTTCAGCCTCCAATCTCTGACTGAATGCTTCTCTCTCTCTCTCTCTCTCTCTCTCTCTCTCTCTCTCTCTCTCTCTCTCTCTCTCTCTCTCTCTCTCTCTCTCTCTCTCTCTCTCGATAACGGTACATAGGAATCTTAGTCATTAGTCAGTTGCAGTGCCGATTTTTAACATCCCACAATTGCATTAGTAGATACCCAACATCCCCAGATCTTCTAGTAACATCCCCTAATACATCAGAGCTCAATTCCTTTTGTATAGTAGTTCTACGACCCACACGCACACGCATAACCGTTCGTGCGATATTGGCCTGAACTGGCTGATGTCACTTGAGTTTTGCTCTTTAGGGATGTACACACCATCTGCCGTCATCCACTGGCCGCTGATCTTCTGATTTCTCCAAGCTGCTGATCGCAGCAGCCTGTGGAGCCACTCCAGCACCTTGGGACATTTCTTGTACAGCTGGTAAGGTATTCCGTTTGGCCCTGATGACGAACGAATCTAATTTAGCGTTTTCTCTATGGGCTCTACAGTGTGATGATAGTCCTTCTACACTGCTGTTATTTGAAAAACATACTAACAAGGGTTTCCGCTTTTTTTTCGATATCTGACGGAACCTTGTCATTGTCGCCCATTTTTATTGGATAACTAAATCTAATTCCATTTTTCATGTCCGTAATTTTTTTTTCCAGACCTTTTTTGAATCTCCATGCCGAGTAACTTGTTTAGTGCAAAAAGATTGTCAGTATTCTCTTTTGGCACAGTTAACTACTCTGTTACAATGATATTTTGCAATATTCATCGCAGCATGATTTTCTTCAGTTGTATCTTTTACGTAGAGTTATATTTTTCTTTTTTTTTATGATTTACCGCCTTCTCACAATCATCATTCCACCAAACGTTGCCAGTGTGATAAGTAAATGTAAAAAGTTCTTAGTTTAGGTATAGGCGAGTCAGCTGCTAACAGAACTGCTTTTTTTTGAATGTTATAAATAATTCGTCAACATTTTCATCATCATTATTAGGGAAGTCTTGTGTAGCAATAATATTGCAAAATGTATTCCAGTCTGCTCCATTATAAAATTTATCTTGATATGATATCTTCCACACCATCATTTGACTGTATGTGCTCTCTCGAGAGAGTTATAACAATAGGAAGATGGTCATTACCTAATGTATCTTTATGTGTTTCCCAGGAGCATGAAGGTACTAACTCCGGAGAAATAAGGGAAAGGTCTATGGCTGTTGCTCTGTGTTTCGTGTGGTTTGGAATTCTTGTGGCGCTGCCATTGTTTAACAGATGAAATGGACTGTCTACAATATTTTCTACAAGACGGTTACTTGTTACTGTGTAACATTCACTTTCCCAAAATGGTGAGTGGACGTTAAAATCACCGCCAGTGAGCCATTTACCACTCTGTTGGTCCCGGATTGTACGGAGCCATTCAGTGTTATGTTCGTTGAGACCCTTTGGCAAGTACACCGACATAACATTTAGTGTCAGAGACTTATTGAATTTTATTGTTGCCGAGCATGAGTGAAATTCTGAAGTTGACTTTGATATTGGCAATACGCAAAAAACTATATCGAATACACATTGCTGTCTGTACCTTTTCATTTATATCCTCTTCTTCGTGTATTGGTGGATAATAGTTCAGCAGCAGATTAGGCAGTTGGCGGCGGGGGGGGGGGGGGGGGGGGGGGGGGGGGGACGTTGAGAGACTGCAGTATTAAGACTTCATACTTCATACTGGTTCAGCAAGGTGGTGTTTAAGATATGCCAAGTTTGTTACTATTGATCTGCATTCCATTGCAGTATTTGTACTTTGTGTATATTTGATATGTTACTCATGTTCATATGGATTGACTAGATATCTTCTGAATGATACCCAGAAAATACTGTGCAAGTTTTGATCCTGGAAAATGAATAAATAAGCAAAATAACTATTAAAAGTAAAGTTATGCACTGGACCAATAAGAAAAAGAAGTTTGAGAAAAAAAAAAAAACAAGTGTGGGAAAACAGTGACGTGACGTTTGAGAAAAAGACACAATGTAGTAAACTATAATACGTATAGTCTGTCTTCGCGGTATTCACGTCCTCAAATGGTACAGCTACGATTAGACTGGCCGAGTGTTCTTGAGACAACAAAATCTTTACAAGTCCACCAGACGATTTAATATACCAGTATCGGGACTGTACTGTAAAAAAAAAAAAAAAAAAAAAAAAAAAAAACTCAAAATCCGAAACTGATTATCAGAACCATCCACCAAGCACCAGGGATCTTGAGCTACCAAGAAAATGGGATGTAGACCATAACAGCGACGCTGGGGTGCTCTTGGGAGTTGACCCACGGCCCGTGTTGTTCTCTTTGGCTTCACCCAGAAGAGTTGCCGTATGTGTCGCCCAAGGTTCACCGCCAGGATGCTGGAGCCTTCCATGGTGGAATGGATGCCGTCTTTACCATAGTTATAGTTGAAATTTGTCATGAGAGAGACAAAAGAAACTTCAATCTGCCCACACAGTTCTTTTTGTGACCAGTGCATTGAAGAGCTGCCGTTTAACATC
>JADBJO010004500.1:176517-196589 GCA_016801955.1 Conus betulinus
TCTCTCTCAACCATACACCAAACACATTACACCACGTTACGCTCCAAAAATCATACCAACAACCACATGACCCAATACTTACACTCATTTTACGCACCGTGCGTTGGCGCGCGAGGGAACCCACACCAACACCACACACAAACACACACACACACGCACACACAACCCAACAATAAAAACACAAAACTTCCCACTCACTCCCAACCAAACAACCCAACACAACCACGGCGGGGCCCCGACGCACGGCTAACGACACGCCACACAACCCAACCCACACAAAAACAAAAACACACCACAAAAACAACCCACCGACACACGCGTGGGCGCGGCGCGCACCACGCACACGCACCCACCCCCCCACACCAACACACACTCAACCCAACACCACCCAAACACACCACCCACAGAGTGAGGGGTGAGAGGAAGGAAAAGTGAAACAGGATACTCTGGGACGGAAGTTCCGCAAGGGCTGAATCCACAACGGGCTGCAGAAGCAACGTTGAAAAAAAAAAAACCCGTGTTAAGAAGAAGACAGAGGAAAAGCCTGGAAGAATACGGGCGTGAAACGGAGGGGCCCACCATGGGACGTTGGAAGTATAAATAAAGCGGTTGAAAAAACCAGTTCACTGTTGCCATCTTGTATCGTTGGTCTTGCGCCTTCTGTGCGTTTCTGTGCTGGTGTTGTTCTTTTCAGGGCTTGGTGGGGGCGGGCTGTCTTTTGCGCTCAGCGCTTAGGGGGGATGGGGCCCAGTTTAGGTTTCTTCGTAAAAGTCGTTGTTGTTTTTTCAACGTTGATGTGTTCCTTCCCACTCTTGCAAAAAACAAAGGTTTTCAAAATTCTATGAACCCACCCTTGGCAGTACGTGATTTTCAGGGGAAAAAAAAAAAAAAAAAACCCCACATTCGGTCATTCCCCCACCCCCCCCCCCCCCCTACCTCCTCCCACCCCCAGTTTTCCCAAAATAAAACTTCTCTTGAAAGGGGGAGGATTGCCAAAAAAAATGTGCCCCCACATATGTGTTTATTTTTGGCATTTGTAGAAAAAATGGTGGATTTTTTTTTGTTTTTTGGGTTTAAAATGTCCCCTTTGCCTCTGGACTGCCACACACATACACGCTCCGCGCGGCCGCCCACCACCGCTCGGCGCGGCGCGGGCACGCTCCCACGCACGCAACCACACCGGGGCGCGCGCGCCCCGCACACCACAAAACCACAACACAAAACCACACACCCAACCCGGAGGAAGGAGGAAAAAAAAAAAAAATAAAAAACGTCCTTAAGTTTGACGTTGGGAGTGTGAAAAAAGGTGTGGGGAAAAACGCTCCTGAAAACTCATAAAAAAAAAAAAAACTTTTTCTGGCTCTTGGTAATCCCTGGTAGGCAGTTGTGTTTTTTTTTTGCTTAAAAAAGGCCACGGAAAAAAAATTTTGCAGTGGGCGTCAGAGAGGGGGAGGGATGGAGATGTGGTGGGTGGTCGTGAGGGGGGGGGGGGGGGTGGGGGGAAAACAAGATGCGGAAGGTTGGGAGGGGCCCCAAAGGGGGCACTGCCTGTTCCCACCGATGAAATAAACATCAAAAAAAAACAAGGAAAAAAGGGTGGGGGGAGGGGTGGGGGTGGGGGGGATGGGGGGGGGGGGGGGGGGAGGGTGGGAGTTACCTTTGGGCTTCCCCCAAAAATTAGTTGAAGCCTTAAAAATGGTGCCGAAAAAGGGGGAACATTTAGGTGCACCCATCCCCCCCCCCCCCCCCCCCCCCCCCCCCACCCACCCCCCCCCCCCCCCTCGCAAGTCTCGTCCATCCCCCGTCAATCATAGACAGGAATTTGGGGGGAGGGGGGGGGGGAGGGGGGACCAAACCCTTTATGACGGGAGTTTGTTGAAAAATGAGATTAAAACCCTTCGTTCCCCCCCCCAACCACACCATCACCTTTTTAAAAAGGAATTTGCCTTCCCCCTCTGTCACCTCTATTTAAAGTAGAAAAGAAATTTCCAACCATCCCTCCACACCCCAAGATTTCATGGGGAACCCAATCCCCCCACACCCCCGGCCACTTTCAAAAAAAAAAACTGCTTTTTGTGTATAGTTTTCAGGAAAAGGTGAATTAATGATAAAACATCATGTGATGGATTGCTTAAGACATGAGAAATGAGAACTAAGCATGTAACGTTTTACACAACCACTGAAGAAAGTCAGTTGAATGTCATTATAATTGACCAAAGACCACCCTTCTCTTTTTTACTCCTTCCCCCACTACGTCACTAGAGAAACGTTGTAAATGGAAAGAAATGATACCATTTTGAAAGATTTTTTTTTTTTCATCAGAATGAGCGTCGTTGTTATCCAGTTGTTAACAGGTCTTTTCTGGTGCAGTATACATGACTGCAGAAAATGACTGCCGTTCCGGCAAAGGAAAATGTTTGTTTTGTTTTTTCATACTCCCCCCGTACAAGAGCTTTTTTTCTCTTCAAAAATATACTAAAACTGATATTTGAAATCTGAAGCTGTTATGTCATGTTCCAGTATTTCCATTATTTCTAAAGCTGAAAAGATCTGGATGAATGACGGAAAGCAGTGTTTGGAATGAAAAGGGAGTAGGCCTAGTGAAATCAAAGTTCCCGCCTTTTTTTCGTGTGCGTGCGGGCGTTTTTAAATGATTCATTTTTGATATACCTACACACACGGTCATTTACAAGTTGATACCGATACGTTGAGAATAGCCGGCACCCTCAGCACGACCTGTTTTAATCCACTTACGACTGATTGCCATGAGAGGATTCCATTTCATGCCCCTCTCCTGTAGAAAACAACAAAAAACACACACACACAACACACAAAAAAACTTGATTGTTTAGTTAAAATGAGCCGATTAGTTCGTAAAAGCGGGTGATGCTCTTGGACGTATAAAGTGTAAATTGATGACCCATATTATTTTTAAAAGTTCTAATCTCAGAGTGCAATTCGGCGATTGCTCAATGCCGATCCAGTTCCAACTTCCAGTATGGAATCGTGTTCATCTTTAAAACGGAGAACGGTGCTTGTGCACCCAGTGCTCTGACCCCCCCCCCCCCCCCCCCCAACCACCCCCCCCCCCCACCCCCTTCTTCACACACAAATACATATTTCCCTGAATCAGTTTTGCAGCCACTGCATTGGTTAATGATTAGAATTGAGTATTTCTGACCATCTTCAATGGTGTCTGCCACTAGATGGACCTTGATCTGTAATGGAAATAACAATGATAATCATAATGATAGATACAGTAGTAGGCCTATCTATAATGATAATAATAGTCGGTGGAAAAGAATATAAAATGATCAGTGAGTAAAAAGCTGAAAAGACTATTGGAACAGGGGGGGGGGGGGGGGGGGGGGGGGGGGGGGGGGGAGGGGGGGGGGGGAGGGTACCACATAGGCCTACCTACACCCATATATTTTTTTTTTTTTTTTAATACATGTGAGCACTACAACAACAACAACAACAACAACAACTACTACTGCTGCTGCTGCTGCTGCTACGACTACTTCTACTGTTACTATCACTTCTGCTACTTCTACTACTGCTGCTGGTAATAGGATTGGTGATAATAGGACAATAGTAATTGTAAACATAATGTAATATTAATTATGGTAATTATGGACATAAGTAATTGATATGATGATGATGATGATGACTTGATAGTAATGATAATAATAATATGATGATCATAAGAATGACAGGAATAATGGTAAAATTAAAAGTAATATTCGTAATGATAATAGTCGGTGGAAAGAAATAGAAATGATCAATGAGTGAAAGGCTAGTAGCCTACTATTGGAACAGGGAGGAGGTTATGATGGTAATGGTAATGATGATAATAGTGATGGTAGTAGTAATGATAGTTATAAAGATAAATCTAGTGATGTTTTTCAAATATTAGTAGTAGCTGGAACGGAATAGAAATAATCAGTGAGTGAAAGGCTAACGTTACTATTTGAATAGGGAAGAAAAAATAAGGGGGGGGGGGGGGGGGGGGGGGGCAACACATACACACACACACACACACATGCATACACGCGCGCGTACACACGCACGCACGCATGCACACACGCACGCCCGCGCGCACACACACGCACACACACACACACACACACACGCACACACACGCACACACGCACACACACACACACACACACACACACACACACACACACACACACAACACACTAATAAATAAAGTAATGGTATTCTACAATATGCACATAGAAGACTAAATCTAAAGATGAAGACGAACGTGAAAAAAAATACAGTTAGGTTGCTGGCTTTTAAACTGCGGTGACAAAACTGATACGCCGCCCTGTCTTAAAGCAGCATTACGTTTCAAACATGGGCGAAGGTTAAGGAGGGTGGGGAACGTGGTAGTATAGAGGAGAAAGGGGTAATGGTATGGGGGTTAGGAAATACAATTATTGGTCATGTATGTAAATGTACCAATATTTGCACTGCTGGTCCTGAAAGTGGTCACCCTATCTGGGCCCTGTGCTGGTACTAATCTAGCATAGAATAATGAAAATAAGAGCTACTTCATTGTGACCTTGACTGTGACACCAGCGTCACTGACTGGACTGACATTTTATCATAATTATCATACATCAAATAAGTGATTCATCTTACAGGCTTTATCAGCTGCTTGTCTGAATATTCAGACAGAAATGATAAGCTTACATTTTTGGTTTGTTTTTACATGAGTGCGCTGTTGCTTGTGTGATTGCTAGTTTCTGTGGGGAAATTGGTCTGGAAGCGACTAAAAGCTTAGTGTGTAAAGTGTTTTTAAAACTGTGTTAAGCGTTTCCATGGTGGCAATGTAAGTTGGCAGATTTGTGACAATGGTTTATAACTCTGTTAGTAAAAATGCAGAAATGAAATGAGAGAGAAATGTTGCCAGTTTCGGTGGGTGTCCCCTGTGCGTACACTGTCGTTGAAAGTGAAAGATTTCGTGTGGCGTCGTCACCATCATGGCCATACAGGTCTCAGACGTATCAAGTACCACTCAGCCTCCGATGCATAGGCTTGTCAGTTGTTGGAAATTTGATCTCTCCCTGGATGCCATGCAGTGTGCTCATTCCTAAATTAATTATTTCTTGGTAAAGCATTTCTTAACATTTTCTGTTACGCTTTACATGTTTTTCTTTTTTAAGATTCGGGGCCCATACCACATTTCCGTAGTAATTAGATCTGTGTACATATTTGAAAAAAAAAAAAAAACATAAGCGTTAAGTCTTCATGTTAAAACTCGATAAATGTAAACGAGTAAATAAAAAAAAAAATGCGTAAGTCTCCGACAGTGTAAAAACGAATACTGGAATCCTCCCCGACTGGAAGGCCCACCACCGCCTCAATGAACTGGTGATCTACTACTAAATTTTTACGGGCATCATCTCTACGAAACGCTATGGGAACAGGGGAAGCAACGCTGACTGACTTTCAAGTGTATGCGCTGTTCGGACATGGCCGCACTGGGAAGCGAGGGCAAATGTTGTTCTGTATTTCACCAAGGACGTTGCATTCATTGTGAGTTTGAAACTGCTACAATTCCTGCCAGAGGTAACTTTTACACTTTCCTAATTTTGGTCAGTGGCATGAACGTTTGGCATGCGGTTTTTCAACGACTAGATGTAGAGATCACAACCCCCCCCCCCCCCCCCCCCCCCCCCCCCCCCCCCCCCCCCTCCTTTTTTACGCTGAGTTTGTTTGTTGTCATTCTATCACATAGCAGAAAGAGAGGAGAGTTTTGTGTTTTCCAGAAATGTGTGAGGATGCGCCACGTCCAATTTTCCCTTATCTTTCGATTTTCAAACAAACTCAGGAAAACTTACCCGACACGTCCCGGCTCGTGTTTTTTGCTATGCCCAGTAACAACTGGGTAATGGGCTGAGGAAGTGTGGATAACTGGGTTGGGGTGGTCATTGTATAGCTCAGGCTTGTACAACAAACGTGTTTGGTAAGAATGTGTCCAAATTTTTTTTTTTTTTTTTTTTTTTTACTAGATCAAAGAATAAACGCCATCACCAGAAAGGAAAAAAAAAAAAAAAAAAAAAAATGTTGGAATGATCTTATAAATTTACATACAATTGCGGAGAGTTATCTCCCTTACAGTTCTTCACTGCTATGAGTATAATAATAAAAAAGTAACGTTCCCGTCGCCAAGTACGCCGTGTGTTCGTGTCTGCTGGAAGACTGGTTAATCGTAACCGAATGTATTAGTTCTAATCCTCCATCATCAACAACTCAACAGGTTATGGGCCCAGTGCCTCTCAGAGTAGATATTCACGATTGATTTCGATGGAGACGAAACGAAATACGAGCAGTGGGAAGTGAAATTTCTCGGTTACATGCGCCTACAGAAATTACGCGACACGATTTTAATGGCTGACGACGATGAGATTGATAACAACAAGAATGCTGATGCTCTTGCCGAGTTGATACAGTTTTTAGATGACAAGAGTCTGTCTTTGATAATGCGAGATGCAATTGATGATGGAAGACAAGCTTTGAAAATTCTTCGTGCACATTATGCAAGCCCAAGTACTCCAAGAATAATTTCTTTGTATACAGAACTTACATCCTAGTCAAACGTTCAGACGAGACAGTGACTGAACTGATTATGTGATACAGGCTGAAACACAACTGCAGCAGCTTTGAAGAATGCAGGAGAGAAACAGTGACTGACAGTTTATTGATTGCCATGGTCTTGAAAGGTTTACCAAACAGCTATCAGTCTTTGTCGCCGTTGTCACTCAAAGTGAAAAGAAACAAACTTTTGTTGAGTTCAAAACTTCATTACGTAGTTTTGAAGAAACTGAACGGTCAAGGTCATCTACAAGTGAAGATTCAGTTTTGAAGTCGGTGCAGGGTCGGACTCCTCATCATTCTTCCAACCCTGGTGAAGCAGCAAAAGGTCCCATTTGCTACAACTGTCAACTGGTCGGCCACATTGGAAAGGACTGCAAGAAGCCAAAGAAGAAACTGTGGTGTAGCATTTGTCGCAAGAACAACCACACTGACGAGACTTGTCAACGCAACAAAAAATCTTCAGACAAGGTCAACGAAGTTGGTAATTCCTGCTGTGAAGATGGTGAACATTCTTTTGCATTTCAAGCAAGCACACCTGATGGCAAGACTTTGGGGAGAGGAAACACATTGCCGGTGGATTGTGGAGCGACCATGCATATCATCAACGATGAAACAAAGTTAGCAAATTTGATGCCAGTTTTTCAACCTAAAAAACATTTCATTGAACTGGCAAATGGAGAGAGAAGTAATAACATTGCACTGAAAAGAGGAGAAGTGAATTTCATGATTATGGACACTAGTGGCAGATGTGTGAGAGCATGTTTGAAAAATGCATTATTTGTCCCCTACACTTCCTCAAAACATTTTCTCAGTGCAGGCAGCAACTGAAAGAGGGGGTAGTAGTTCATTTCAAACCAGACAGTGCAGAACTTGTGTATAAAGTTGGCACCAAGTTGAACATAGAAAAGCATGGAAAACTGTACTGCTTACATACATGTGACCTGGACAATTGTCAAACAAATGGCAATGTAAATTATGTAAGTGATCTGAAAGGCTGGCATGAGATTTTAGGTCATTGTAATTATGATGATGTGATCAATGCTGAGAGAGTGGTTGATGGCATGAAAATTGTTGGTAAAACTAAGAAGCCTGTTGATTGTGATGTTTGCTTGCAGGGCAAAATGACCAATGACAGAAGCAAAAAGCCACGGGTCAAATTGTGTGTCCCCTTAGAACCAGTTCATACTGATCTTGCTGGTCCCATCACTCCAGCTAGAACTGAAGGGTTCAAATATGCATTGTCTTTTACTGATGACTACTCAGGAGCTTGTTTTGTCTACTTTCTGAAGAACAAAAGTGACACTGTTGTTGCTACAGAAAAGTTCTTTGATGATTCTGCTCCTTTTGGGTAAGGTTAAAATGCATCAGATCAGACAATGGTACAGAGTTTACCTCGGAAGCATTCCGATCACTCCTGAGAAAGAACCAGATAAGGTATGACATGTCTGCGCCTTATTCTCCACATCAAAATGGCACTGCTGAACGGTGCTGGAGAACTCTTTTTGAGATGGGAAGATGTCTTCTCCTTGAATTGAAGCAAAGTGCCTAAAGAACTATGGCCATATGCAGTCATGACTGCTACATACATCCGTAACAGATGTTACAGCGATCGACTGAAGCAACACCATACATTGCTCTCACAGTCTCAGTGCAAAAAGCCAAACCTCTCTCACATGAGAATATTTGGATGTGAGTGCTATGCTTACACCCAAAACAAACAAAAGCTTGACCCAAGATGCAGTAAAGGGATTTTTGTTGGATATGATAGAAATAGTCCAGCATACCTTGTTTACTACCGAGAGACTGGCAAAGTCTACAGACACAGAGTTGTGAAGTTTGTGTCAAACTTAAAAAAAATGGGGGTGTGAGTGTGCATGAGCCTGTACAGACTGAGGAATATTTTGACATTGATGATTTAATGAAACAAGAAGATGATGCAAGGGCCAAAGGTTCCAAAGATGAGAAGAAAGTAGAAATTACTCAGGGGAGGTCAGAATGTATGTCTGAAAACAAAGAGCCTTCTGTTGAACAAAGATATCCTACAAGGGAGCGAAGGCCTCCAGTTCATTTGGCAGATTACATAACCAAATTTGATGATGATCAAGTGATGATGAACTTTGATTACTGCTACAAACTTGCAACATTCCCGCAATCATATAGTGATGCTATGAAATCCCCTGATTCTGTTCTCTGGAAAGAAGCTAATGAAGAAGAAATGAAATCTTTGAATGAAAATGTGACATTCATTCTGACCGTCTTGCCAGAGGGTAGAACAGCAGTGGCGGGGGGGGGGGGGGGGGGGGGGGGGGGGGGGGGGGGGGGGGGGGGGGGGGGGGGGGGGGGGGGGGGGGGGGGGGGGGGGATGGGTATACATGGTAAAAGAAAAAGGTGATGGTTCAAACCTCTACAAAGCCAGATTTGTGCAAAGGGGGTATAGCCAAGTTGAAGGTGTTGATTTCACAGAAAAACATTTGCACCAACAGCAAATTTAACTTCAGTTCGTGCTGTAATGCAGCTTGCAGCACAACATGATCTGGTTTTTGTGCCAAATGGATGTGAAGAGTGCGTATCTTAATGCACCAACTGACTGTGATATTTTCATGGAACAGGCTGAAGGTTTTGAAGTTCTGTCCAAAAATGGTGAAAAGCCTGTCTACAAGCTAAAGAAATCTTTGTACGGTCTGAAACAGTTTGGGGGAAATTGGAATAAAATGCTTCACAATCACTTGGTGGAAAACAACTTTGTCCAACCCAACTGACAACTGTGTTTACACAAAACATGAAGGAGACAAAATGGTTGTCATTGTCGTGTGGGTAGATGATTTGATATTGAGTGCGAAGGATCCAGAACTGTTGGCAGAAAACAAGCAAATTTTGAAAGACAAGTTCCAAAATGAAGGATTTAGGAAAACTGTCATACTACCTAGGGATTGACTTTGAACAGGGAGATGGTCATCAAAATGAATCAAAAAAGGTACATCAAGAAGGTGCTAAGCAAATTTGGAATGACAGACTGTAAACCGAGGTGTACCCCTTCTGAACAGAAGTTTTGAATCTTTTACTGATGATGATCCTGTTGATTCTAGGAAATATCGGGAAGCTGTGGGAAGCTTGATTTACATCATGGTGTGCACTGGGCCTGATATTTGCAGGATCATTACCAAGCTATCCCAGCATTTGACCAAACCACTTCAATCTCACTGGGTAGCAGTGAAGCAGGTGTTGAGGGTAGTTGAAGTAGTATTGACAAAGAACTGGTCTACACTAAGTCTGATGATGGACTGATGTTAGTTGGCTACAGTGATGCTGACTGGGCATCATCTGTTGATGACAGACACAGCACATCAGGCTACTGCTTTAGTCTGACCAAATCTGGACCTTGATTTCCTGGAAATCAAGAAAACAGCCTACTGTGGCATTGAGTTCTTGCGAAGCAGAGTATGTTGCTTTGGCATCTGCTGTGCAAAAGAGTCTGTATCTCAGGCAACTGATGAAAGTCATTGACAGGAAAGGTCACTATGATTCTGTGTTTGAGATCTTTGAAGACACCAGGGCATGATTGCTTTGGCAAACAATCCGGTGAACAGACAGAGATCAAAACATATTGATATCAAATATCATGTCATCCACTCAGAAGTACATAGGGGCAGAGTTTCTCTTGAATACTGTCCCACAGCAGAGATGCTGGCTGATCTCATGACAAAACCTGCCACCAAATTCCAACTTCAGAAATTCAAATTGAAGATCTTTGGTGAATAAATGCACATAGTCCTGCATTGTTCATGCTTCAGATACTGTTAGAGATTGTAAATTACCAGTGATAAATAAAGACCAAAAGTCAAGTTATAAGATTACCAAAGACAATAGTTTACAGTTTACATATGTGCTAATATGTGTGTTGGTATGTTAACTGTTCAAACTTATCTCAGTTTTGTCTTGAAATGGCTGGATGATTTGTTAAAGTTGCTGTTTTATTCAGAACTTTATTGGTTATTAATGCATTGTTACTTGAAATGATTGTGACACTTTGTTGCTGAAATTTATTTAAGATCAAGTGGGGGTGTTGGAATGATCTTATAGATTTACATACAATTGTGGAGAGTTACTCCCTTACAGTTCTTCACTGTTATGAGTATAATAATAATAATAAAAATAATGTTCCCGTCGCCAAGTATGCCGTGTGTTTCGTGTCTGCTGGAAGACTGGTTAATCGTAACCGAATGTATTAGTTCTAATCCTCCATCATGAAACAACTCAACATGCAATTGTGCAGAAAGTATCAAAATCTTACATATGACTCTTCTGAGAGTGAGAAGAAGAAAGCAGGTTTTTTTTTTTTGTTTGTTGTTTGCTGATCAGATTTCTCCAGCCATTCCTCCCTCTGCAAAAGAAGAAAAGAGAACAGTTACAGTGCACTTTAGATATAGGAGTGCAAAATGGGGTCAGGTTTCCACCAAAATAAGGGTCACAGCAGGAGTGGTGAAAAGAGGTTTTTCTGTGTGGCATACAGATGACCTTTTCCACTACCTCTTAACCCCGTCCCGACATCCTGCTATCCAACCTAAAGTCCCCTCTCTCTTCTCCCCATACTATGTCCCAGCACCCCCCCCCCCCCCCCTAACGTCCTTCGCGTCACTGTCTAGAGAAACATTGTAAATGGAAAGAAATGATACCATTTTGAAAGATTTGTTTTTTCATCAGAATCAGCATCGATGTTGTCCAGTTGTTAATAGGTCTTTTCTGGTGTAGTATACATAATGCAGAAAATGACTTCTGTTCCGGCAAAGAAAATGGTTTTTTTTTTCATACTCCCCTCCAGTACAAGAGCTTTTTTCCTCATCAAATGTACTGAAACTGATACTTGAAATCGGAACCTCTTGTATCATGTTCCAGTATCTCCATTATTTCGAAAGCTGAAAATATCTGTATGAATGATGGAAAGCAGTGTTTGCAATAAAAAGGGAGTAGGCATAGTGAAATCAAAGTTCCCGCCATTTTTTGTGTGTGGACGTGTTTTAAATGATTTATTTTTTATATACCTACACACATGGTCATTTACAAGTTGATACCGATAGGGTGAGAATAGCCGGCACCCTGAGCACGACCTGTGTTTTAATCCACCCTAAGACTGATTGCCGTGAGAAGATTCCATTCTATGCCCCTCTCCAGTAGAAAAACAACAACAACAACAACAACAACACTTGATGTTTAGTTAAAGTGAGCAGATTAGTTTCGTAAAGGCGGGGTGATGCTGTTGGACGTCTAAAGTGTAAATTGATGACCCATATTGTTTTTAAAAAGCTCTAATCTCAGAGTGCAATCAGCAATTGTTCCATGCCAATCCAGTTCCAGTCTCGAATCATGTTCATCTTTAAACTGAGAACGGTGTTCGTGCGCCCAGCGCTCTGAACCCCCCCCCCCCCCCCCCCCCCCCCCCCCCCCCCCCCCCCCCCGCCTTCTGCACACACAAATGCATATTTACATATTTCCCCTTCATCAGTTCTGCAACCATTGCATTGTGTAAATGATTAGAATTGAACATTTCTGACCATCTTCAATCGTCACTAGACTGACCTTGATCTATAATGGAAATAAGAATGATAAGCATAATGATAAATATAGTAGTAGGCCTATCTATAGTGATGATGAAAGTCGGAAGAAGGGAATAAATGATCAGTGAGTAAAAAGCTGAAAGGACTGTTGGAATGGATGGGGGGGGGGGGGGGGGGGGGGGGGGGGGGGGGGCTACTACACCCACATACTTCTCTCGTTTATTTTTTTTTAAAATACATGCGAGCACTACAACAACAATAGCCTAATATCCTACTATTGGAACAGGGAGGAGGTTACATACTTATAATAGGATGGTAATGATCATGATGATAGTAGTGATGGTAGTAGTAATAATAGTTAGTTATAATGATAAATCTAGTGATGTTTTTTTTTTTCAATATTAATAGCAGCTGGAAAGGAATAGAAATAATGAGTGAAAGGCTAACATTACCATTTGAACAGGGGTGAAAAAAAAAAGGGGGGGGGGGGGGGGGCACACATATACACACACATACACATACACACATGCGCGTGTACACACACAAACACACACACACACACACACACTCTCTCTCTCTCTCTCTCTCTCTCTCTCTCTCTCTCTCTCTCTCTCTCTCTCTCTCTCTCTCTCTCACTCACACTCACACAAACACACACACACACACTCATGCACGCATGCACGCTCACGCCTCTTGTATTGAGGGCTGGGGGGGGGGGGGGGGGGGGGTGTGTGTGTGAGAGACCCATATTCAGGGGCAATGAAATGCCAAGCCTCTGGGAAACAAAGATATATGCATACACAAAAAGGAGACCCTCTCTACTCCCTCTTTTACTTTTCCATGATCATGATAATCTTAATCAAAAAAATAAACTAACAGTATTCTACAATATGCACATAGAAGACTAAAGATGATGATGTACGTGAAATAATAAAGTTAGGTTGCTGGCTTTTAAAACTGCGGTGACAACAAAACTGATACGCCACCCTGGCTTAAACCAGCATTATGTTTCAAACTTGGGAGAAGGTTAAGGAGGGTGGGGAACATGGTAGTATAGAGGAGAAAGGATAATGGTGTGGGGTTTAGGAAAAACAATTATTGGTCATGTATTTAAATGTACCAGTATTTGCACTGCTGGTCCGGAAATTGGTCACCCTATCCGGCCCAGTGTACTCGTACTAATTTAGCAGAAAATAATGAAAATGAGAGCTACTTCCTTGTGACCTTGACTGTGACACCAGCTGGACTGACATTTTATCACAATTATCATACGTCAGATCAGTGATTCATCTTACAGGCTTTATCAGCTGTTTGCCAGAATATTCAGACAGAATATGATAAGCTTACATTTTTTTTTGTTTGTTTTTTACATGAGTGCGCTGTTGCTTGTGTGATTGCTAGTTTCTGTGGGGAAATTGGTCTGGAAGCGACTACAAGCCTACTGTGTAATGTGTTTTTAAACTGTTAAGCGTTTCCATGGTGGCAATTGTAGTATTATTAAAGTGGAGACGTGTGATGGCGTGTCGGTGACTGAGCGAGCTGATGAACAAAGAGAGCATTATGTTTCTAGGGTAACTTCCCGGATATTATTCATAAGCATTGAAGAGTTCTGGTCACATTCGGCTTGTCTGCTGAGTCATTATCCTACAACAATGTGAGTTGGCAGATTTCTTACACAGGTTTATGTTAACTCTGTAAGTAAAAAGATGCAGAAATGAAATGAGAGAAAAAAAAAATGTTGCCTTATCTTTGCATCAGGTGGTAGCCCCCAATAGCCTCCTTGGAACCACCTGGCGTGTACCTTGAACATGGCCGTATGAAAAAGAAAAAAAAAAAAAAAGAAAGAAAGAAAAAAAAACAGGAGAATCAACTTTCAGATGCAATGAAAATTCTCAAAACAATCTAAATGTGCCAGTCTGCAAATACTTAGGCAAGGCCTTAGCACATAAGTTTTTGAAATACTTCTTAAGCAAGGCCTTAGCACATTAGTTTTTCAAGTGCCGCCTGTACACAATTTTTCTTCGACTCTTTTGAAGAAATAATGCCCACATGAAAATCTACAATCAGTTTTTAACTGTGCAGTTTACATGACACTTACAGTTACATACATAGGTTGAGTCTGTGAGTTCTTTGAAAGCACCTGTTTAGAGCTCTGTGATAGCCTGTAACAGCCCATCTGCAATTTTTGTTTGCATTAAAATGACACAGGCCGTTGAAGCATTTGCCAGCAACTTTTACTGACATTTTAAAAATACAGTATGGTCATGATAAGTACAGGCTGGAAAGAATGTGTTCAGTCTGTTGTAACTAAGTTTTTATTTTTTTGGGAAATCTGAATTTGAAGTACCTCCTGAAAAAAAGTCAGTTTTTCATGATGATAAATCAGTCAGAAAACACAGCAAATTCTTGGAATCACCTCCAAGTGAAAGAAAAAAAAAAATATATAACAAGAGAGTCTCTCTATCTGTAGACACCATCACCTGGTCAGACTGATGATTATTACAGGCAGTCTGTGCATAGTTAATGGAAGGACAGTGAAGCTACTGCCCTGATAGTTGTCTCCCTTCCGGCATGTCGGACACAACTCAGATTTTATTCTTCAAAATCAGTATTCAAATAGGATGGACAGCTGCCAAATTTTGCTGGGAATTCCTCTCCTATTTATTCATGCCTGTTGTTATGGTAAAGGGTACTGTTGTTACAAATGTGATTTTTATGTTAATTTTTTTTTTTTCCAAACCCACCCCTTTATCAGTGCATGTGTGTGTCTATGTTGAGTTTGAGGTGTAGTGAGAGGAGGGAAAGGGGGGGTGGGGGGGGGGGGGGCTGGGTGCCAAGTGGGAGGAAGGGTGCAGTGGGGTGTGTGAGAGGAGGGGGGAGAGACATAGGGAAATGCACCGTCAGTACCACACACAAGCACATGCACACAACACACACACACACACACACACACACACACACACACACACACACACACACACACACACACTATCTGAATGAAGATGTCTTTGCAGCTTTTGATCATCTGCTCAACAGAAAATCATGCATAAATTGACAGTCTCTGAGAGATGCAAAATGTTATTGGGAAACCATACATAGAACAACATGTTAATGATGATTCAACACCCATCTTGTACCGAATTTGATGAGAGAAGTTATTGCTCATTCATTTTCATTGTCCTGAGTGTTGTGTATCATACCTGAAAAAGTCCTAAGAGGTTGAAAAGTGTCATGTTTTGTCTTGTGACTTGTTTGTTGACATTTGGCGGATGTATTACAATATTTTTTTTTTAACATATGTTAAACAGACTACCCCATACACCACACACCCATACATTCAGTCCTCAGTCCTATCCAACAACTTACAGTTGTTTCCACTCACCTGTGCTGGGCTGCTAAAGTCCAGAAGGTATTGAGAGTTTCTCAAGGAAGTGAGGGGGGGATGAAGAGAAGTGTGTATGTGTATGTGTGTGTGTGAGAAGGTGGAAAGGAGAAAAACTTGTGTGTGTGTGTGTGTGTGTGCAGGGGGTGTGGGGGGGGGGGGGGGGGGGGGGGGGGGGGGGGGGAGAATAAGAAAGCATAGGGAAGAAGGAACACACACAGACATATGCACACACCCTCCACAATGCAGTGATAGACTTGCTGTGTTTAATGTACATGCTGGATGAATATTAGCTCCTAAAATACCTAACTGTTTAAGAAAAAGAAAAGGCCAAGAAGAATCACAGATTATTTTAAATAGGACAAAACATGACTTAAAAAAGAAAAAAAGAGTAAGTAAATAAGAGTGATGGTGAAAAGGGAAACAAAGCGTTTAAAGGAATGAAAAAAAAAAAAAAAAAAAACAACACACACACACACACACACACACACACACACACACACACACACACACACACACACACACACACAAACAAACACAACAAAAAAAAAACAAGAATACTGACAAGGTCCCATAAACTCCATCTAGCCTCATTATTTGGGGGTTTCACTTCCAAACTGATAACAGGGAGGGGCTAATGCTAGTTTGAAATGGAATTTGAAAGGTTTCAGATTTCATGCAGTACACAACCTTCCTCTGACCCTATTGAAGAAGTGATACGCACATGAAAAAACTTTAATCAATACCCATCTGAAATGAACAGTGTACATGGTACCACACCCTTAGGTTGGTCAGTAAATCCTTTGAAAGCACCTAGCATATTAGCTCTGTGATAGTATGTAACAGCTGATGTGCTATTTTGGCCTGCATTGAAATGGTGCTGGCTGCTGAAGCACTTGCCAACAACATTTTAGATTTTTACTGACTTTTTTTTTAAACACAGTATGGTCATGGTGAGTACAAGTTTGGAAGAGTGTATTCAATGTGCTGTAATATTTTTTTCTTTTTTTTTTTTTTTTTTTTTTTTTTTCAATTTTAATTTGAAGTACCCCATAAAATCATATTTTCATGATGAACAGTCAGTTTGAAACACTGCAAATTCTTAGGATTACCCCCAAGTGAAAGAAAAAAAGATGGGAAAGAGTGTCTCCATGTGTATATAATGTAATCACCTGCTCAGACTGATACTATAAGCAGTCTGTGCATAGTTGATGGGAGTACAGTGAAGCCACTGCACTGGTAGTCAGTTGTCTCCAATCTGTCAGTCAGACACAACTTTGTTTTCTTAGAAATCAATATTCCAGTGGGATGGACATCTGCCATATTCTGCTGGGAACTGCTCTCATTTGTTCATTTCTCTTGGTATGATAAAATGGGTGCCTTTATTTCAGGGTGATTTTTTTTTTTTTTTTTTTCCCAAACCCACCTCCTCTAAGACATGATTCTTGTGACAGGAGGGGAAAAAAATCATCATTTTCCCCCCACAGGGGACAATTTTATGATGAGTGCATTGGTGTCAATAAAGTACAAATTTAGTCCTATATCAATGTTAAAGTGAAAATCATTCTTTGCTGTATACAGCTGTAAGTCAGTGCATATGTATGCCTCTGTTGAAGATCAGTTTGCATTTCAAAACGATCAAAAGAGTGCATGAGTTGTTCAAAGGAGAGAAAAAGAAAAAAAAAAAAAAAAGGGGACAGTGGGGTGGAGGGTGCAGTGGGAGGGGGAGGGAGGAGAGGGACTGGGTGAGAAGTGGGAGGGAGGGTGCAGTTGGATGTGAGGACGGGGGGGTGGGGGGGGGGGTGGGGGGAAAGATGGAAATAACACCATCAGTACCACACATACTCAAACACATGCACTTATAAACTCTCTCTCTCTCTCAGTCTCTCTCTCTCTCTCTCTCTCTCTCTCTCTCTCAGACACACACACACACACACACACACACACACACACACACACACACACACACACACACACACACTCTCTCTCTCTCTCTCCTCTCTCCTCTCTCTCTCTCTCTCTCTCTCTCTCTCACACACACACACACACACACACACACAACACACACACACACACACACACACACACACACACACACACACAATGCAATAGGCCTAGTGAGTTTATGTACATGATGGAGAAGTATTTGCAGATAAAAACTGTCTAAGAAAAAGAAAAAAAAGAGAAAGAATAACATATTTGCAATAGAACAAACCATGATTTAAAGGGGGAAAAAAGACAATGAAAGTAATGGTGAAAAGGGAAACAAAGCACCAGAATGTAAAGCAAAACAAAGCAAAGCAAACAAGAAAACAATAAGAAGGTTCCATCACTCTATCTAGCCTCATTATTTGGGGGATTTCTGTTCAAAACTGATGATAGGGAGGGCTTAATTCAGTTTGAAATGAAATTTGAAAAGTGTTAAAATTCACATGCACACAGCTTTCCTCTGACCCTGTTGAAGAAAAAAAAAGCCCATGGATATGAAAAACTTAAATAACTTCACCAACTGAAATGAACAGCTTACATGGCCCTCCTTACACTAAGGTTGAGTCTGTGAGTCCTTTGAAAGCACCTGTTATTAACTCTGTGACAGCATTAACAGCCCATTTGAAAGCACCTGATATTAACTCTGTGATAGCATCAACAGACCATTTGAAAGCACATGCTATTAACTCTGTGACAGCATTAACAGCACATTTGAAAGCACCTGTTATTAACTCTGTGACCACATTAACAGCCCATTTGCAAAGCACCTGTTATTAACTCTGTGACAGCATTAACAGCCCATTTGCAAGCACCTGTTATTAACTCTGTGATAGCATCAACAGTCCATTTGAAAGCACCTGTTATTAACTCTGTGATAGCATCAACAGCCATTTGAAAGCACCTGTTATTAACTCTGTGATTAGCATTAACAGCCCATTTGAAAGCACCTTTTATTAACTCTATGATAACATGAACAGCCCATTTGCAAGCACCTATTATTAACTCTGTGATAGCATCAACAGCCCATTTGAAAGCACCTGCTATTAACTCTGTGACAGCATAAACAGCCCATTTGCAAGTTTGGCCAGCATTGACATGACACTGGCTGCTGTAGCACTGGCCAACTTTATTGCTGACATTGTTCTCAATTCTAATTTGAATAGTCCCCCTGAAGGATTCTGAGAGGGTTTGTGGCATGTGTGTGTTGATAATGAGGCTTGTAACATTCATTCATGATGCAGTTCATGAAGTGGTGGAAAGGAGAAAACTTTGTGTGTGTGTGTGTGTGTGTGTGTGTGTGTGTGTGTGTGTGTGTGTGTGTGGGGGGAGGGGGGGGGGGGGGGTGGGGGTGGGGGCAAGGGAATAAGAAGCATGAGGAAGAAGGAACACACACAGACATATGTACGTGTACACTCTCTCCACAATGCAGTGATAGACTTGCTGTGTTAATATACATGCTGGATGAATATTAGCTCCTAAAATACCAAACTGTCTAAGAAAAAGAAAAGCCAAGAAAGAATCACAGATTATTTTAAATAGGACAAAACATGACTTAAAAGAAAAAGAGTAAGTAAGTAAGAGTGGTGGTGAAAAGGGAAACAAAGCGCTTAAAGGAATTAAAAAAATAAAATAAAATAAAACAAAACAAAACAAATAAAATAAACAACACACACACACACACACACACACACACACACACACACACACACACACACACACACACACACACACACACACACACACACACACACACGTGCGCGCACAACACCCCACACAAAACAAAAACAAGAATACTGACAAGGTCCCATAACTCCATCTAGCCTCATTATTTGGGGGTTTCACTTCCAAACTGATAACAGGGAGGGGGCCTAATGCTAGTTTGAAATGGAATTTGAAAGGTTTCAGATTTCATGCAGTACACAACCTTCCTCTGAACATATTGAAGACATGATGCGCACATGGAAAACTTCAATAATCAATACCCATCTGAAATGAATAGTTTGCATGGTACCACACTCTTAGGGTTGGTCTATAAATCCTTTGCAAGCACCTAGTATTAGCTCTGTGATGGCATATAACAGCCCATGTGCAATTTTTGCCTGCATTGAAATGACACTGGCTGCTGAAGCACTTGCCAACAACATTTTTACTGACTTTTTTTTTAAACACTGTATGGTCATGGCTGTTACAAGCTGGGAAGAGTGTATTCAATGCCTTTATTGCAGGGGTGATTTTTTGTTAATTTTTTGTCCAAACCCACCTCCTCTAAGACACTATTTTTGTGACAGGAGGCAAAAAAACCCCAAAAAACAAACAACAACAAAAAAAAAAAACAACATTTTTCCCCCACAAGGGACAGTTTATGATCAGTGTATTAGTGTCAATAAAGTACAAATTTAGTCTTATTTCAATGTTAATGTGAAAATCATTCTTTGCTGTATATATATAGCTTAAGTCAGTGCATATATATGTGTGCCTCTGTTGAAGATCAATTTGCATTTCAAAACCGTCAAGAAAGTGCAATTGTTCATATGAGAAAA